>JBAJNP010002708.1:0-35479 GCA_036877545.1 Yasuhikotakia modesta
TATAATAACATTAGTATGTAATATTTCAACAGTATGAAAACATCACTGATGCATTTAGCTGTAAGTTGTTTCCTCTAAACAAATCACGTGTAAAAACAGCGATCGCGCGTCCATGACGTCATTTTATAGTTATAATCTCGATACCGAGTGGGCGACTGGATGACTGACGCGTCCCACATCCAATCAGCGTTCGCGCGTATCAACGACAAACCCTCACAGCCAATAGTAACTCTGATCCCACACGTCGGACCAATGAGCGCGCAGAGGGGGCGCGGCTCCGTGAAAGCGGTAGTGGCCGCACACCCGTCGCGGAGCCTCCAGAAGTTTTCAGCCTGACCCCGATCATCGCGCCCGGGCATCAGATCTGCGTCAGACCCGCTCACGCTGCTTCTGGGTTATGGAACTGGACAAAATGGACGAAAACGACTGGAAGTATCACGGGGAGGGTAACAAGAGTCTGGTGGTGTCCCACTCACAGGTGAGGGACGGAGAGCTACTAGCCATTAGCTTAGCCAGGCTTCACAGACACTCATCGGTCTCGGTAAGGAATCAGACCGAAGGTGATGGAGAGCGTCTGAGCAGAAGCTCCAGAGGCCGCACGACATCAGCAGATTGAGATCAGGTCTTGGGTCGGTCTGAAGAAGGTTGTCAGGGCTGTGATGCTAACAGCTGCGCGGCTAAAGCAGATCTGAATGAAGTCGCGCGTGTTTCTCACCAACAGCAGCAGAATGACTGCAGCGTCACGTCTGTATGAAGTATATGAGTGTCTAGTGTTTGATAGGGTCTGTACCGGGAACCATGTGACGTAACTGAACAGTTCTAGTTCCCCTCCAGGTTATAAAGGTCATCTGTCATTGTGTGAAAGATAGCGGCGCTTGTTCACGTTATGATGGTCATGGGCAGCATCCTGTGTGTCTGTGGAAGTTATTTATAAAATGTTGTTGATCCTGGTAAAGAGATCTAGTTAACCTTGACTAGTTCTCCAGCTCATTTGTGCTCATGAAGAACTGAAGCATGAAGTGTTTACAGGTGTAGGTGACCACAGGAAGTTTGATGGGCTGACATGTTGATGTATGGTGTCAGTGGTGGGCGAAGCCTCCATCTCCAGCTGCTTGTGAACTCATGCCGGCTGGTTCATCTGTGTCTGCTGTCCCCAGACATTACTTATCTCTCCCACACGTTTGTGCTGAAAGACACATTTCTGCTGCCGGCTGGGTTTTAAATTCTTAAATCTTCACTCAACCGTTAACATCGGTTGAAAGGCAGAGCCTCCTGGTTTGGTGACGTGTACGATAAGAACAATGAAGGTGCTAATGTGTCACAGAACAGTTCTGGTAAATCTAATGACATGTCAGGAGTCTGTCAAACTCTCCATATCAAAAGTCAGTGTTTCAGTGAAAACTTGTGAAGTAATCCTTTAATGTTAAAAGTTAAGCAAGCGTGTTTGGAAACTGTATGTCTGTTTATAGAACAAACTGTGATGATGTCAGCTTTACTTGGTAAAACTGTCATGTTTGTTCAGGTTACGGATGAGTAAATGAAGTATTTTTAAACCACACAGTCACCCAGGATTCCTGTTTTAACCATAACACAAATGGCTAGAATTGGGTAATATTTAGCCCACCAGGATCATGTGCTTTGATTAGACAGGATAACAGCCATAAGAATTGTGTGTGGAATTAGCTGATTTCTGTACTAACATGTCACTTCCTGTTGCAGCACTGCAGAGTTCTGCGTCTGTTGAAGTTTCCCTCAGAAGATTCTGTGCACGCACGACAGGTGAAACTTCCTCAATTCAACCACACAGTGTTATTCTGTTCCCATGTGTTCATAAATGAGGCCCAACAGAACGTTCAGACTGTTTCATTATAAGGTTTTCTGTAGTTTAGAAGCATTTGCTGAGAACACAAATGTATGTAACTACTATGTAGTTGGCCAGGTGTGAATATTTGCATTGTTCTACAATAATATTGACTGTTTTTCTCTTCACACAGACAGCAGAACAGGCTTTTCTACACATCCTCAACATAGTGGATTACAGTAAACATATCATGAAGCCTTTACTTGGGGAGAAATACATCCACAGTGGAGTAAGTGGAGACTTTACGTCTCTGTTTATGTTTCTAAACGTCGCTACATTATGTTTCTTAAACACGCGACGTGACCTAAAAGGATATGAGGAAACTCATGGCTTTATTCACTACAGGAGGTTGTCAAACTGCCGCTGGATTTTGTGAGACAGCTGTCACTGAAGGTTCAGCAGGAACGACCCGGTACGACCCGATCAACAAGCCTTCAGAATCTCACAAAAATACACGTCATACAACACGAGTTATTTCTGTAGACCTAGTTGTGATGTGGAGTAACAGTGTAGTGATCTTCCCACAGAACTGCGCTGTGATAAGGTCATGGATACATTCAGTGGGTGTGGATTGTGTTTGCCCAACCTCACCCAACTGCCCCTGCATCACCTCACAGACCACAGACCTCCCATATGTGTGGAGATCAAGGTAACCTCAGCCCAACACAGATACTGACACAGTGTGTTGTTGGCATTTTACTGGGAGACTGAATTGTGTTGACTGTGTGGTATATTTGGTCAGGGTTGCTTTAGTAACTGCGCAAATACCACAAACCTGACAAGAGTTTTAATGCCTAAACAGAATTTGCATGTACAGTCTGTTGTGTTCCGATGACCCAGAATTATTTGCACTAGACATACAGATCTATTCTAATTTAAACTCCATCAAAAACTAACTGCGCTTGAGTCGTAAAACCAACATCTAAACGGTTGAGTTTGGGGTTATTTTCACAGTATCTGTGACTCACTGCCTGTTTGTGTGGAATTTAATCACATGATCTGTCAGATAAATGGAGTAAAGGCCATGAATCTGTTATAAAAGACATGCATGGAGCTCATACACAGTATTTATTTATCACTTATGTTCCCTTTTCAGCCAAAATGTGGATTTCTGCCCTTTTCAAGACACATAACAAAGGAATGCAAGCGCAAGGTTTGCAGATTCTGCCTGCACCAGCATTTCAAGGCGAGTATGAAGTGTGGAGATCAACTCTCAGAAAAATGTTCAGAAGTTGAATTTCTGAAGGAGAGCTTTTGTGAGAGTCGTCCAGGTGAAACGAGGAGTAACTGCTGATGTCTAAAGCAGAGAAAGGGGAAATGATGTGTGGTTTGTGTAAACATCCTGCAGTCTGTGTGTTCTGCACACTGTTGAACATGTGATCTGTCTCCTGAGGCTCCAGAAGATGTTTGCTGATGTTTGGGTGAAAAGGTCTGTGGTCAGAGATGACCTCACAGTGACTTCTTAAAGAAACAGTTCCCTCAAAACGAACATTTGGCTATTTCATGCATTCCAAAACCAGCTGACAGTGTCAGAGTATTGTCAGTAGTGTCAGTCTGTAATGATGCGAGGCAGATATTAATTTGTGAAGTTTGTGTTTATTTTTGTTTCCAGTTGGCAAATGGGAAATGGAAGCGTCTGAGCAGGTACTGTCCCCTGGATCTCTTCTCAGGGTGAGTCATCGTTGAGAAACTAAAGGACTGATGGTTTAGCCTTTAACTGCACTGGGAACGTTCGGTCAGGTGGACACTGGCCTTTGTCTCAATGGAAAATCATTGTTAGAATTATTGTTGTCATGGAAGGGTGTGACTCACCACCATGAGCCCAACAGTACAAACTGATGCACTGATGCTTTGTTCTGCTTTTTGAGTCACATGCAATCTGAGACAAACTGGGTTTAACTGTGATTATCAGAACATAAATGACAAGCACCTGATATCTTCCGTTTTCATACTAGTTTTTTTTTTTATAATGCTAAAAATTAAAAAATATTTTTTATTATTGTGTTTATTAAGAACAGTCTGTTGTCATTTGTGTTTCAGGAGCAAACAGAGAATGTTTGTTGCTTTGAAGCATTTGTTAGAGGAACCACAAAACAACTTGAAAATTTTTAAGGTGAATATAAAAAAGTACAACAAATATTGTAGTTTATGACTATGGGAATGTAGTAACAGAAACTATAATTTGGGTGTGTGTTTCTCAGGGTGGAGAGCTGATATACAGCTGTAAAGATGATGCCAAGCAACAGCCTGACCTGACCGATCTGATTCAGCACCTGCGGCCGTATTTCCCTCACAGTAACGGCCTGTATAACGGACACCAGCCCAGCAAAGCCGTCCTCAATGACTTCATCCAGGTCATCTGCTCCGCCCTGCTGAGCGGCGGGGACTCGAACCGCTCCACAGAGCCAAGGAAGGGGCAGCTGTCCGAGAGCAGGCCGTACTGTGAGGCTAGCCCCTTCCCCAGAGATGTGCTCCGCAACGGTGAGATCCTCAGCAGGCCTGACAGCTGCTGGCTCTGTGACATCGAGTCACGTTCCTTACACACTGCAGCAAGCAGAATGAGTGTTCTTGTGTCAGGAATGGGGTGTGCATCAGATATATCTACAGTTTGTTCTCACATCTTGTGTTTTAATTCACAGGAAACCACAGTCTCCCTAAAGACAGCGTCCTGGCAAAAATCCTTCAGGTTCAGATGCTGGATAACCTGGATATTGAAGGAATCTATCCGCTGTACAAACGGGTAGAACAATACCTGGAAGAGTTTCCTAAAGAGAGGTGAGTTGTTCATCTGCTCCTGTGGCTGTGTGAATTAACAGTAGGTGGTGCAATAGACTCATTCAGAACTGATCTAAGTCAAACATCTGAAATAGCCACAGGGTGGCGCTGCGTATGCGGCCGTCTGTGATTTAAACATGAACCGTGTTTAAACATGTATGTAACGTGTCTCCAGAAACAGACTGCAGGTGGACGGGCCTTACAGTGACAGTTTCATGGACATGGTGAAGAACTGTCCGACTGAAGACGATGCTTCTGTAGAGTATGCAGCTGGGAAGGTGAGTTTGAGTCTGAAGCATTGAGATGTAAACTGCACACAGGTACTAAAACGGATGTTGTCTGTCACAGGTTCATCAGTATCGAGTGGCAATGACTGCCAAAGATTGCTCCATTATGATCACATTTGCACCGTGCAGAGAAGATAAGGAAGAGTACGTTCTTTTCCAACATGAATCGTGACATTAACGGCGCGTTCCTCGTTTCATCAGCGCTGCTCTTCAGTGTTTTCATTAGAATGTGTGTTTTGTGTTGCAGACATCAACAGGATTTGGAGATCCAGTCCATGAAGCCTCGGTTCACCTACTCTGTCTCCATTCTGGATTTGGACCCCAAGCCGTATGAAGGAATTCCTCACCAGTACAAGCTGGACACAAAAATCGTCAACTACTTCCTGCGCAGCACACAGACTCCGCCCCCTCCCGGTCTGTACAGGCAGGAGTGTACGCTGCTGTTCCACACTGTATGAGACGTGCTGCTTTCTAGAGAGTTGGTACAACTGAAGTTGAATAGATTGTTCTGGTTTTGTCTAGCTGTTTGCTCTCCCTTCACTAACGGCCCGTCGTTCCGCAACGTGAACTTAGCAGCGATGCTGATGTTCAGCATCGTTGCCACAGCAACCTGATGTATTTTTTTTGGTGGGCAACATTCTCACTGGGGCTGGCCTCCCAAAGCACAGAATGCCTGAAGGAATCAGTCACTGGCTGAAAGGAAAGAACGAGGAGCGTATGTGTGTTTGTGCTGTTGGGTGTTGAAAATCACACAGGCCCTGTTCAAGTGCCAAAAGTGGCTTACAGTGTTTTTTCCTAATGAGTTTTGCCCGGCCGGCCGCGTCGTCAGTCGCTGTACAGGGAGTTTGGAGTTGAGTACTTGAGTTTAATGTGAGACTACTGCTGTTACAGTTTCTACTGACAAGCACAGACCTGTTGCATGCTAGTGAACATGCTAGTTAACACTTTCACTACCTGTGAGATTAGAGTTCATGACCCAGATGATGGAACAGGTAATAGTATTGATCACTAATGGAGTATTTCTGAAACTTTTAGTGGGCGTAATCATTTCTTGCCATATGCAAATTAAAGTGTCTTATTAAAGGAGTGGTGCTCCCAAAAAAGAAGATTCTGGCAATATTTGCTCACCCTCGCCTCGTTCCAAACCTGTGTGCTGTAATTTCCTATAACTAACATTTAAAATGATCAAACTAAAAGTGCATTTTTACATGCTGTTCATATTCTTATCAAGACAGAATGACTGATGGCTTAATGAAATCAGTTCTAAAGGCCTGTTGTAACAACGAGATGCGATCACTGTTATTCAGCCGCTCTGATCGTTTCATATATGGATGTCTGGAAATCAGAGCTGTATTTACAGTTTAATGATTTTTTTCTTTATTAGGCAGGACAACAGTATACAGGTTTGGCCATGAGTGTGAGGAAAAAAACATTTTTGGGTGAGCTTATCCTTTAACGCTAACCTGTGATCGCAACAACTTGCTGCAGAATGTGAAGCATCTGTCTGTTTGACACTAAGACGTCTGTTGACTCTGCTGGAAAATCATTCACCCCCAGCAGCCAGAGTTTAACTTCAGCTACGCCGGATGGGAGTTTTCATGCCTGTAATTGTTAGCAGAGGCGGCCATATTTCATACATCAACCAAAGACAGACAGTACGCCAGCTTTCATTAGCACAACAGACACTTTTCAGTAGTGAGACGTCTTGTGAAGAAGCAGTATGTTGCTGTGCCATATTTGAATGTGGCGTCTTCAGCTTCATTAAGGCGTTCGCACTCGTTTTACTGTGTAACTTTAACACTAAAGATGAAATATCACTGTTACATGATACTGTTGCATGAGCTCCGCTCAGCCGCGCTGATTGGCTGTTTGTTTTACCTCTTTAACTGTGAGACTCTGCTGTCAGTGCAGTTCTCATCAGATATATTGTGTGTTTTTCCACTTTTACAAGGAATTCAATATTGCCAAATTGTCCCGTTTTGTCTTAATGTGATTTAAAGCTGATGTTAGAAGTTTTGTGCGCCTTACATGTAGGCGAAAACGCTCAACCGATCGTGTTTATTTGACGTCACGGCATGTTGCGCAAGTGTTACCGTGACGTATGTCATTATAAATGCGGTTTCTCCACGCCAAAGTTTCCAACTTAAAGTAACTTTGTTAAGAAAAATGTGAATAAAAACACAGCGTTCCCCCTTTGAACGAAACATTGTTGATCTGATATTGTTTAACTTTAATAAAATAATAGATTTATAATCGCTACATAGAAGAGATGAACATTAATTTCATTTTTTAAAAAATCAGTTTCTTTGATGGAAAATGTAACTATTTGCAAATACAAAGTGGATTTTGCTGTCAGACATTTTGTATTTAAAATAATTTATTTTTCTAGCTCTTGTCTAATGATGTTTATTTCCATAAAGTGTGAGAGTATTGTATAAAAGACTGAGACGTGCAGGTGGCATGAACATGTAGTTGCTAACAGATGATTGTAATGCAGTTCATATGGAATAAAGTGAATAGACAAAGGCTTGTGTGTGAATGTTGTGAGTTTTTGACCTCCTACAGACACAAGGTTCTTATCAGACCCTCCAGTGATGCCTCCACTCCGAGAACCTGCAGCAGACTCTGGAAGTGACCACAGCTGTTCTCCAGGACTTTGTTCGTGTCCATCTCCCGTGCTGGAAAAAATACAGCAAAAAATACACTTAATAATCACGCCTGCCAAACTGTTTGTTTCAGATGTGTGTATCCACCGTATCTATACAATCTATACAAGACACTAATCAGGGATGTCCAATCCAATAAATCTGACACCTTATCAAAGTCTTCAGGATTGCTCCAGGAAACGATGCTTAATTGAGGGTTGCAGCTAAACTCTGGACACTGGACTTCAGGATCAGATCTAGGTAATGTAACAATGACTCTCACCCTGATCTGGGATCTTCAGAAGAAGCTCCAGTGATGGTTTCACCAGTCCGTCCCTGGAAACATCAATCTTCCAAAATATGGTCATGGAGATCCTGCAACATGCAGTCACTGACTCCATCCATATTTCATTGATGTCACTCTAGTATTTTAACAATGTAACAAATCGCTTTTGGAAAACTTTTGTCAATATCTTACATAATTTCTCAAATGTGTCATGTTTGAAAAATGTTGAGGCTAAAATATATAATTAAGAAAACTTTTTTTATGCAGTGTTTCCATCTAATCAAGTGAGCAACTATGAAAACAAGACCCTGTCCTTGAATGTACAGACTAATGATATCCTGTTTTTAACCTACCCAGGCAGTTTGGGGCTTCGTAAGATCATGAGCTCAGATCTGTGTCCTTCTGGAAGGCTGACCACCTCTGGATACTTCTCCTGCCAAACATGAACCACTCGTGTCACTGAAGAATGAAAGGTTTGACAGATTGCATCTGCCTTCAAAACACAACAGCTGCATATGTGCAAAATATGCCTAGAAATAATGATTTTAAAAGATTATGTAATTGTTAGTGCAATAACGTCATTTTCTCCGCAAGAAAAATGCGACGAGATTACATTGACTCACAGTCTGGGACTTTGAGCATTGATGGATGTGTTTAAAGGTAGATGTTTTCTGTGCATGCTGGGTAAAACGGCGCAGTTTTATTATTACAAATGTTGTTTAGTCATTAGAACAAGTTAAAGACATTTAACAATCAAACCCTCGGGGCTTTAAACCGCAGAAGAGAAATTAATTGCACAGAAACCTTTAATGCTGACAGTACATTACAAAAGGAAAACAGAAGGATTTTCCATCTTTCGTGGAAACCACTAAATACAGTTTAAAATTATAGCTTGAGTTAATGGATTTAAACATTTCTCAAGTATGAAGAAACTGATATTTTGACTAATAAATTTACTGTGTGACTAATTAAGTCCATCTACTTAAACTCAGATTTCACTTCTCATTTGTCGCGTTTACAGCTAGCTCTACCTGGCTAATTTCCACAAGCATGTTTCCAGAGTGAGTCCGGCTCATTACCCAACACCCATCCGTCAGAGAAGCTAAACGACATGAGCAGTACTTTCAATGGGCAGTTCGATGATCAGCATCTAGGAACCCAGTCAAACAGGAAGAAAATGTTATTCATCATCTTATTAACTCACCACAAATAATGATGTTCCCTTTAGCATCGTGTCTTATGTCACAAAAACAGTCTATTCTCCAGCCTGTTCAAGCACTAAAACTTTCCAGGTTTTTTTCAAACGGTTGAAATTGCATTAGCTGCTGTGTCCTCTGTGGAATTTGTGGAGTCTGTGTGATTCTTCAGTTTATACCAGAGACATTCCAACTGCAACTAAACACGGTGACGTTCTTACAGCGTGTCTGCTGTTAACTGAACAACATGTAACTTGTGTAGCTCTGTCACTTTTCAGCAAACTGGGCAATGTATCAATATTCACGATATATACTCCTAATGATTCTGCCGGGTTTGACTCATTTCTATAAGTTTTAGGTTGGCATGTTTTGCTGTTTATCATGTATTTTGAGTTCCAGTTTCTGTCTGCAGTTCGGTGGTTACAGTTGCAGGTGTGAGCTGAAGGTTTGAGGTCTTCCTTGACTTAAGCCACTAATCTGGCATCTCTTCACAACCCTCCATTATGTGAACTCACTCGTCTATTGTCTGATCCTGGAAGGAGATGTTTCACTGCTCATGAATCCCTGTCAACAGTCATTAAACATCAGACACGCGTCTGTGGCTCATCTGTTGTCTGGATGTCATGATGGTCTGTCCGTCAGATGGTGAGGATGATGTTTCATCAAGTTTTTTGGAGATCATGGTGACTGAAGAGTGGAGTAACACAGTTGCTCTGTGTGAATTTTAATTCTGATGCACTGTGATCAGATATAGTTCAAACAGGATGTTGTGGGCAGATGTAAACACAACATTGGGTCTGTTCCTCAGATGAATGTAAAACACATTCTGAGCTCCAGTTGTTTATTTTCAGGATATAGACAAAAAGTTGCCAGAATAATCTTTAATTAATCCATCTTTTCTGTTCTACAGAAGCCAGTGGGTTTGATTGTCTTAGTTGCAAGAGATGAAACGGATGAAGCAGATGCTAATTTCTATCACCGAATTAATGAGTTGCTAGAGAACTGTAAGCAGCACAAAGGTTGCAGGTTCGATTCCCAGGGGACTCGCGTACTGATCAGATTTATAGCTTGAATGCACTGTAAGTGACTTTGGATAACAGTGTCTGTCAAATGCATGTAAGTGATGAGTGTAAGTGAAATGCATTTAAGTAGCACCAGGATTTTGGTGAGATCCAGTTAGCAGAGAGTTGTGAGCGCCTGGCTGATGTTGTTCTGAGGTACCCCGCTGAGAGGAAAAACAGAAAGCGCTGACGGCACACATGCCTCTTCAGTGCACTACAGCTCTCTGGCACCGCATAAGATCTTCCATTATGTTAAAAGTTCCATAAGGGAATCTGGAAAACCAGATGCTGGAGTAAACCAGAGTTACCGCAGTGGAAAGACACGTCTGAATGCAGTCAAGCCCTTTACCAGAGATTATCACACTGCTCCCCATATGCAGGACAGAGGCTTCTGGATTTGTGACGTTATACACACCAAACGGACCAATGGATTCGTCTGCAGAAAGTGTTTGTGACGGCCATATCAACATCTTCAAACAAGAGCTGAACATCATCATGAAAAGCAAAGGCATGCCTTCAAGTTGAGATGAAAGGGTGTTTGGCTCCACATACAGCAGGACAATCTCAGTGTTGACTTGAAAAGCTCTTCAGTTATGGACAGTGCAGGAAACAGTGAGACACATCTGTGTGTTTCAGTCGCTGAGTCACAAAGCTCTGCCCATTACCTGAAACCCAAACATCCTGAGGGCCAGAGACATCTTCCCTCGTCTCATCCATCTCGTAAAAAGGTTGTGCTTCAGAAACCGTGTCATCAACACACATCTGTACATCTATTCATGTAACTATTCACATTTACATTCATGAAACATTTACCTCCCCAGATCACACAGAAACCTGAGGGTAAGACACATTTATTCCAAGTTTAGTTTGAATTATATTAGAAGTGATTCCAGTTGTTTTTGAGTTATTTAGCAACAATGTGGAAATAGTTTTCATGCAGTAAATTTGCAGGAGATTGTTTGATGTTGTTCTGCTCTGCATTACAGTCCATCTGCTAGTTTCTCTGCACTTTACATACAAACGCATGACATCGTATTTCATCAAACACTTTACATAGGATTCACAAACGTTTCACAAATGTTTCGAACAGAACTTTTTGTGCAGTTCTACAGTTTTTTTTACTGTAGAACAAGACATTTGTTTACATGCGGACACCCTTAATAAATCGAAAAGTATTTCAGAATCTTTATTAAACATGCTAACAAATGTACTAGCAGTCTAAACATTTCCTGTAAGAGCTCAGTTTTTAAACTGGGGCACATTGATCAAATGATGGAAAATGAATGAAACATTCTGAGCATTGCAAAATCTATTTATAGCACCCAACTATGAATCTAATGTCATGTGTTCAGCAGGTACGACCCCTCTGTAGGCAAAACCGATGGGTGAAGCGGCTGAGATCCATCTTTTGTGCCCACCCTCTGAAACGGGATACAGGGGCGTCTCATTGGGCAGTCCAGTGCTGTCTGAAAACCCCACCAGAACCTCTGAAAACCCAGTCCAGACTGCTTCTGATCCGAGTGCTCACATCTGAGGGCTTGCACAAGCACTAATGTGTCCATTCACATGCTGTTTTCTGTACTTACACAATGTTTTTACAGGGAAGATAATGACAAGCCAGATTCTGTGTCTTTTGTTGAATACAGTGCCCCGCTAGCTACTAATTAGGACACAAAATCAGTAAGTTTGAGGGGGCAGTATCTGTCAGGACCCTCATTTGAGTGTACCGCTCAGAGACGGTGAGGTGTTGCCTAAGCGAGTTCTGACTGAACGCTGCTGCAGTGTGTGTTTGACATTTATCAGTGTTCTTGCAGAGAGGACGCACACACACACACACACTTCTTGCGTCGCTGGCAAATCCCACAGCATTTGAGAAACGAGCGGAAATATTTGGCCTCGCAAAACTGCCTGAAACCAGCGGTAATGTACAAATGACTTTCTCCTCTCCTTTAGCTCGCACCCTCAGTAACGTCGTAAAAACGTTTGTAAAACACTGTTTGTTGTTTTTTCTCATCTGTGGGGTGTATGTCACATTTTTATGGGTGTATTTCTCTGCATGCAGTCTGGGTTTGTTCAACAGTTGAGGGGAAGGAAGTGTTTGAATACAGCTGTGGGACTGTAGAACTGCTTTACTCTACCTGGTTTGTATTAGTGTTTCAGAAAGGGGGACCTCGTTTCATGGACCCCTGGATGTTTTTACTAACAGCTGTATACTGTATCTCTCTCTGTTACAGATCCTTTCCATCTGAGCCTGGTCATCCTAAAAGCGTGATAATTAAAACTTGTTTAATGCTAACCGCATGATTTGGCCTGGGGTCTGATTGACGTTTGTAGACGCCCCCCGCACACATATCAGCCTCACAGCTGTTCAGTCTGTCCTTGTTTTTCTGTAATTCTGTGCGTTTCATTTTTCCCTGTTCTGCTCTTTTCTTCTGAAAGACTTTTGGACAACTTTGCCAGTTTTAAAGCTTTAAAACTTTTGGGAACATGTTATCAGAGACACATGCTCTCAGAAATATGTACTGATAATATATGTTAAACTGGTAGTTAAAACTACTTGTGTTCAAATCACAAGTATTTTTGTAGGAATAAAAGCAACTATAAACATACTCCTGATGGCTGAGTGACACTGATTCATTCACATTCTCCTCCACCCCTTTTACAATTTTCTTTGAACGTGGCATTTTGAGTGTCACAGTCTATTCTTACTAAACCTGATGTTTAAATGTGACAATCCTAGCACAGCACTTAAAACATCCCACAGTGGTCTAAACGGCACCCATCTCGGCTAAATACCAGTTTAACCAGGTTACAGTAAAGGTGTCAAATGGTACCATTCTCTGTCCCACAGCTGTCTGACTCTTCACGCTCAAGCTGTTATGGGCTGGATCACCTGTAAAGTGGTACCTTATCATTATGGAAATGTGTTAGCAGAAAGTGTACATTATCAGAGTTATATGAGGAGCACAGATCTCTGCCTTTCTCCAGCAGGTTTCAGCCATGAGACTAAAGCTGATTCTGGTGCTGCTGTCGCTGTTCGTCTGTCTGACCTCCATCCTCGCCAAAGATCACATGCATCCTCTGCTAAGAGGTAGAAGACGAGGTGTTGGACCAAAGAGAGCGAGGAAACAGACCTCGAATGCCTCATTCCAGCGAGGCAGAATGCCAGAAAGCATTGAACAGGCTGTATCCATTTTCACGGAGCCTCACAAGAACACAAAGGAGCCAAACTATGAAGTGACGCAAGGTTAGTACTTAACAGGTGTTCAGGTTTTCCATATAGAGAAAAGAGATCCATTTGGTTGAGAGAATTCTTCTCGGATCACCACATGGATTTAAGATCTGAGGAATTCATTGGAGAGCAACGGATGAAAGTCACCATATGGCCGTGTGTTTAGAAAGGAGGTTATTGTGTATAAATGCAAGACATAAGAAACATAACAGAGTTTGTGAATGCATATCCTGCCTGTGACACGGAGAGACAGAACTTTAAAGGAGGTTGAATCTTTGTGAATCTTCACTGAATCTTTGTGCTTCAAACAATTAAGCTTCATACCTTTGCTTTAAACCCTGTAGTACACTGGTATGTTTTCCTCCATAGTAAGTGAACACTATGTACATAGCATGTGTACACTATGCCACAAACGCAAAACAAAACTGCCTCCCAGAAGGTTTGAGAGCGGGTGGTTAGTGGACATGGTTTGGTACATCAGCGTTCTAGCCAGTGTGGTGTCGGTCGGGTCAGAACTCAGACCGCATGGTTACACACTGACTGCACGTGAGAGCGACCCTGTAATTCACAAACATCCACTTGGACCACAGGACCGGCTCAGATGATACCAGAACCTTTAAACAGTTGAAGACACTGATAGAAAGCAGACAGCAAATGTCTTTAGTTTTAATAAATCCAAACCCTTTTGTGATTTATACACATGAATCTCCAGAGTGAATGACAGCATGTATGTGGTCAGTTAGTCCATATAAAACGGGAGGAAAAACATTCCCAGCTTCCCAGTAACCAGTCTCTACTGTTTAACTGGCATGAGAATGCCAAGATCTTTCTACAAGAGAAATTTAGCCAGAATGTTCTACATAGTTGTGTTAGTTTCTTGTGTTTGGTTGACATTAAGTTGATGGACTGATGATGACATGAATATTTAATTAAAAGCACTTTTAATCTTTTCCAATTCCAGGAAAGTCTGAGCACTGTGTGTTTCGGGGCATCACCATGTTTGATAAAACGGTGTGGTCACCAAAACCCTGCGTGACCTGCCTGTGCTCCAGAGGAGAGATGGTGTGTGATCAAATCAAGTGTCCTGCTCTGCACTGCCAAATCAAATTTCAACCGATCGGAGGGTGCTGCCCAATTTGCATAGACCCAGGTTTGAAAAAACAACAGTCAACAATGCACATTTTATCTTATTTAAAGGAACAGAACCTATAATGTATAAAATTAATTTTTAAAGTTTGAGCCTCACAGATTTGGACAACATAACTAGTAGCTGAATGCAGTACAGAATTGTTGTTTCTGAGTGAACTTTTCTTTTCATTAAAATCTCTGTCTGTCTTACAAACGCATCTCTGCCACTCTCTCAGTCATCCCTGAGTTTTCTGGAGACTCGTCTGTTCTTGATCTCATCACTGAGCCCGATAACAGAACTTCACGAAGCCAACCAGACAGAAACAAAATCCAAAAGGAGGAGGAGAAGGAACGTGTTCGCAAAAAAGACGAACGCAAGAGGAGGAAGAAGCAGAAGAAAGAGGAAGCCAGGAGGAAGTTAAAAGAGGAGATGGCTGCCAAAGAAAAGGAGGAAGAGGAGCGGAGGCTGCGAGAGGAGGAAGAGGAGAGAGCAGCAGCTGAGGAGAGGCGTAAGAGGATGGAGGAACAGCGCAGAAACGAGGATGAGAGGGCCCGAAAGATGGAGGTGGAGCAGAAGGAGATGCTGAGAGCTCTGCAGGAAGAGCTCAGAGGAGACGAGGCTGTTGAAGATAAGGAGTCTGAGTGGTTGAGGGGAGACGTTTTCCAGATGCCCACAGCAGCACCTGCCCCGCCTCCTCTCTTAGAACCACCTGAACCACGAGAGGAAGAACCTGAAAGGACTGAGGAGGAACCAGAGAGGGTCACCACCTCGCTGCCTCCTGGTTGTACAATTTCTGATGTCATCATCACCTGTGAGAACACTAAACTGACAAGCATTCCTCCTCTGTCCATCCCTGAACTTAAATCTCTCAACCTGCAGGGTGAGGAAGACCATGTTCCTGTATAGCTAAGAGCTAATCATTGTAAGAGATAAGAACATGTTATGGAGACCCATGCAGAACATTTAATCTAAATCACACATCTGCTTGTGTTTAAACTGTCGGGATTTATGTTCACAGATCTGAGTTGTACGGATTTGATAACTTGTCATGTATGGTGAAATTCCAGGCAATGAAATCAAAACCATTCCTGCTGGAGCATTCAATGGCATTCCCAACCTAGAGTGGATCGATCTGGGAAAAAACAAGATCTCATCATCTGGCATCGACCCACAGTCATTTAAAGTAAGCTGAGAGAAGAGGTTTACTGAACATTACGAAGTGCATAAACATCCTTTTGGCAAGGAAATGATAAAAATCTAAAAATAAATTGCAGCTCATTTGAAATGTTACTGTAAAGATCTGACAGGTTTGTTTTGAGGGTTTGGTATCGTTTAATTGTCAGATTAAGCCTCAGAAAGATAATTTCAAGTGTCAACATTCAGGTTAAAAATCTACATTTACTGAATATTAAAACAACAAGCATTTAAACACAAGAGAAACATCAGCCAAGTTACTGAAACGGTTTCACGCTTTAAACTGTTAATGACTGAAATTCTGCACTGCGACAATCCATCTGCAGTTATGCTTTTGGTGGGTGTGTCACATTTTAAACTGGAACATTTTGCATTTAAAAACTACTTTTTTCAGAGAATGTGACAGACTAACTCTGGTAGAACGTATGATGTTTGTATGATTTCCTTTAGTCACACTGGACCTGGAGTAAACAGACTTTCATAACCTAACACTGCTTCAGATCTGTCAGTAATCTGGTCTGAATGAGGCTTCAGAGAAACACACTTCTCTACAAAAGCAAAGGCAAATCTTGCAAACGTTTGGGATTTTTTAAGGCTACTAATCCGAAAGACAGACATAACAGTTTTTAAATGATGTAAACATAAAACAGTTTGTGATTTACAGAAAGTCCACAGAAGTTCACATGAACATTACTTCAGGTCTTCCATTTGAACTTCAGTAGTTTTAGACAAGCAACGGGTTCTTCCATTCCAGTTAACAAGCATGCAAAACCCAGATCTGCAGACCTGTAAGCGCTGAATTACCTTAACCTGCCTCTGTCCCGTACGGAACTTTCCCCAGATCCTACTGTAATACAAACACTTGTGCTTCAAACCTTGTTTTTACGCAAATCGTTTCAAACAATAACATAATTCCATGGTATAAAACAAATAATGGAAGGTTTTCTCTGGTTCTACTTTGTCCATCATCAGAACGTTTATGAAACTTCTTCTGTAAAGCATCACTCTGTATGTTGTGTCATACAACAACTGGCAGATTACTGAGCTGGTTTGGAGAATCACAACAGGAGGATGTATTTGATAATTATATTGTCAACATACTGACAACTATTCACAGCACTGCCAGAAAACTGAAGTGGAATATTAATAAAAGATGTTAAAATATATCATATATCACCATTTTTCCACACTAAATGTTAATGATGTGTGATTTTTTTTAGGGTCTCAAATTCCTGTCCCGCTTGTACATGGATGGAAACATTCTGGAACAAATTCCCAGCGAGCTGCCGTCAACACTCCAGGAGCTGAAACTGAACGAGAACAATCTGAAGGAAATTGAGGAGAACAGCTTTGAAGGTAACTGCGATTTATGAGTGTGTGCTGTTAGCTTAACACCAGCAGCTGCAACAAGGCTGACATTTCATTTACCAACAGTAGCGCAAAATGTTCCTCACCAAATGCTACGAAAAACAATATTTACACAACTTACTCTATAATTCCTGGCAGGTCTTAGCAGTCTGGTTACCCTGGAGATGGAGGGAAACCTACTTAGTGAAGGAAATGTGAACCCACAGGCATTCAACGCTCTTGAAGAGCTCATGTACCTGAGGCTGAGCAGGAACTACTTTCGTACCGTTCCTCAGGGCCTGCCTGCTTCTCTACAGGTGAGTGCTGAAAAAGTCAACTAGTCTATAAGCTAACTTGTGGTCTATAAAGTAGCCATTTCTCCTACCTGAGGGTGATACAACAGCAGTTATGGTTTACCCCAACACAACTTTAATCACAGAGTCGTTTGAAGCTGCACCAATAAAATTGTAATGAAGTGTTTCATTCTATAAATGCCAAAACCAACCTTCTACCTCTCGTATTTCAGGAGTTGTACCTGGAAAATAATCTCATCGAAGAAATATCAGAAACCGCATTTAACAGCACCACAAACATCAACGTTGTTGTGCTACGACACAATAAATTAGACGAGTCGAGGATCGCACCGTCAGCCTGGATCAATCACAGGTAGTGATAGAAAATTATTGGTTAAATAATGAAAAACACTAAGATTGGGTTAACTAATTTTCCATAATTACTCCAGTGAATTAGACACCATCCCAAAGCAGATCACATGAAAACAAAAGATTAATTTAAAGGAAAGCTTAAGAGATGTTTTGCTTCAGACCTTGTCAAACAAACCCTTTTCTCTGCATTTTTGCTAGAAACCTGGAATCTATAGATCTCTCACACAACAACTTTTATCTGGTTCCGTCCTTCCTGCCAAAGTCTCTGGTTCACCTGGTTCTGGCCGGGAACCAGATTGAACGTGTTCCAGGATACGTGTTTGCACACATACATCCTGGTCTGGAGTACCTCTACCTCTCCTACAACAAACTGGACCGGGACGGTGTGGAGCCAGAGTCCTTCTTTGGCACGTTTAACACCATGACTGAACTGTGTCTGGACCATAACCAGCTCACGACTGTTCCTGTCGGGATAAATGAGATGAGGACGCTACACTTCCTCCAGCTCAACAACAACAAAATAAGGTACAAGGCTAACCTCGGTAGTTTGTCCAGTTTTTTTCCTTTTGCACACTGAAAGTTTTATTAGACTAACACTTTGCCAATGGAGTAAGAAAATGAAACACTGCATGACAGAAAACATGAACGGTGGTGTTTTTAAAGTTAGTTTAACTCGTTTAAAGGATGTTTGGATCTCACAGGAAGACAAAAATACTAAATAAGAGTTTATGGTTAACTTTGAAATCCTAAGCATTTTAAATGTTTCGTCCAACAGGCATGTATCAGAAGATGCCATCTGTGACCCCTTAAATGACGATGATTCCCATCTAGTCGCCCTTCGCCTTGAAAACAACTTCCTTGATCCGAGGACAATCCCACCCACGACGTTCTCCTGCGTCCGTTCCTATTCCAGTGTCATTTTAAAACCTCAGAGGATTAAGTAGTCACCTCTTTTATTAGTGCTGGTTATAAACCACTAAACTTAGATTCCTGTTGTCATACAGCTATCAGGAAATTTTTTCTACTGATATAAATAATTTAGTTTCCTCCTAAAAATGTCTACCAGTGAGATTATTCTTACAATTTCAGTTTTTATTTACAGCCTGCCTATTTGATGACCTTTTCTAAGCTTACATGTTTAAGTCAGGATATAATAATTTCACTGCTGAGATGTTAGCACCTGTCTGGGCATGTTTTGTAGGCGTCTTAAGGGAATGAACAATATTTTAAGAGAGTAGACAGACTGTAACTTTCTAATCTGTGTTGAGATGTTTCTTATTGTGTCATAGCAGTATTTAATAGGGTGTCTGTCATGGTGACGTGATGTTTAAATGCATTCACACTGTAGTTAACACCATTTTCTATTCCAAATTACCCAAATGTGTGCCATTACTGTCACACACCTCAAAGGTCTGTCCTTCATAACTGTGTTTCCTTCAGAGAATGTCACCGTATGAAACGGCTGCAGGAGATGAAACACATTAATGACCTGTGAGAGTGACATCACAGCTTCCTGCTTCTCCTCAACATTCTTCCACCAAACCGTGATGCTAAGCTGGACTTTCACTCATTTCACTACAGCTTTCCAACATGAAAACCTGGAGTGGATGAAGGCAGATGATCTGAGCAGCTTACAGTGACTGTTTCTGTATGGTAAATAAACTCCAAGTGGCTCTGAGCGGTATCTGCCTGTAGTTTAATTTTTCTCTAGTCTTCTGAACAATTAACCACATGCTCTACTAAAGTAAAAATGACTGTTTATTCATCTGTGGTTGTAAAGCAGAACTATCAAAAAGTCTACTAAGTCAACAACATAATGTGGTGATGTCTGTGATCCTGTGTTAACTGCACTTATGCAGATATCCAGTACTGTTGTGTAGCGATACCTTTTTGCAGCGTCTTCAGTTAAAATAATAAATTAATTTACATTTGTACTCAAACCAGTTTCCCGTCAGCTGTACAGATGGTTTAATCTCAACGACACACCGTTGATCATTTCAGTATTTTGATTCTGTGAGGAACTGAGAATGTGAAATTGTTTGAGAGAGTGACAGATGAAGGGAGTAAAATGACTCCCTCACTCTCACATCCACAAATTTCCACCTTTTCTGAACTGCTGCTGCCTCGCATGATAACTGCATCCTTTTCATTCAGCTTTTCATTTACTGCACCCACCACAAACATTTACTGGTCTGAGGTCTATCGTTTGGAAGGAATTCTGACCAGAAACACTGATGAGAGGGAATAGAGCATGAGACAGAGGAACTTCCTTCATCTCCGTCTCCCAGCCAAAGCCACACGTGCGGTGTTGCCCAGACAATAAAGAGGGTTTACGGTTCTGTTTCACAAAGCCTGGGAAAGTTATCACACGTTAAACTGTAGATTAAGTCTCCTGCAGACAAAATACAGATTCATGATCATCACAAATGACAATTATAAAAAACAGCGGTACATTTAAATACAACGTCCCTGCTTTAGATTAGAATATCAGCAGATTTATTTTATTTGGAGATAACACGTTTGCTTTGGCAAAATGACATGATGTCACAGTGTCATGATTTAGTATTTCTATGCCAATTTTATTTGCCATAAAAACTGAAGGTTGAAAAGCTACTTTTAATAGTATCACAAGAACGTGCAGTGCTACGCTATCTAAAAATAGAGGCAAGTCCACGTGACATAATATTTTGCTTCAGAACAGAGAAGCAGCGAGCTCTGAGAGGCTCTCACAGCAGCGTGAGGACACACAGTGTCACAGAACCCAGACTGCTCATTCAATATTTAGGCGTAGAAAACTGGCTGAGGTTCAAGTGCTGATGGGAAACATACGGCGGTAAGAATGAGTGTTCAGTGCTGGTTACGCATCCAGCCGGACTGTCTGCAGCCTCCAGCTCTTATTCTCAGACTGATCCTCCAACCTGCAGCATCTGTCCATCACTTTTTGGAGGATCTCATGCTTGGAGGAGCGTGATCCACATCTTCTGGCTTTCAGGGCATGAGCTTCATCACACCTCCACTGAGGATTACTGGAGTTATACCAGCATTACACGCATTCATCAGGTACGTTCATTACAATCTGCACTAACAGAAGTCAACGACTTAAAAATGAAGTACACAGTTATGTTTTAAGTTTCCTCAGAAATTGTGATTGTGTTTCAAAAGGTTTTCTCTCAGGTTTATGTCTGTGGTTTTATCTGTTTAATAGATACAAAGATGGACAGATGAATTAATACTGGAATAACAGAAAGAGCTGATTATTGTAATGAATTCAGTTTGAGTTGAATAACATTTGCCAGTGAGCAGTAAATCCTATAATGACAGTATTTAGATTCATTATGGAAGGACGGAATTTAAGAGTTTCCTGTTTTAAACAGTTTGTGTAGATTACTGCTACCGTTCTGATTAAATGACTCTTAAACAACTGTTTACAGAACAGTTTGGATTATAAACATCTGGTGCATTTGAAACTGTGCTACAAATAACCACAGCATTTAACTACAGACATTTCTGTACCATTTTCATGATGGTGAGGTTTGAGGTAAGACAGGTAGAGAGAAATGATCTCACTACACAGCCAGTTAAACTATGTTGAACGTCATTCACTGAGACAGTCAAGTGTCTTATACCACTGTTAAACTTTGACGCTAACTAATAATTTCCAACAATTTCCAAATGTTACTGAAAGTCAGCGTCACATTTGTGTGGAACAGTCTGCTGAAGTGGAAATGAAATGGTTTATGTTTGTGTTCACAGGGCAACAAGTGCAAACAAACATCCAAACCAAACCTGAATCATGAAGGTTCTGATGCTGCTCAGCCTGCTGATGTCATGCCACGCTAAACCCTACACGCCAGTCAACGTCATGGACTTCATGAAGAACCTCGACATCATGCTACAGGACCCAGACGATGATGATGACGATGATGGCGACAATGATGATTATGTGGATTACAGTGACTATGATGATAACTTTGTGTCGGACTGTCCTGAAGATTGCAGATGCTCTAAAAGAGTTCTCCAGTGCTCGGATCAGGGTAAACATCACTCCACACTACATGAACAACCCAATACATATTCCAGCACATTATTCAGTAGCCCTGCTAGGTGTCTTTCTGAACAATTACCATATGCAGTCTGCAATTGGCTGCAATAACTCCAAGATTTCAGAAAGAAATTTTAGGACAGTGCAGAAAAAATGTGTCTGTAAGGGTGTGAAACACGCATGTTGATGATGTTAATTCCTGCATTTTCCATGAATGAATGATCGTTGTTTTTAAAGGTCTAGTGAAGGTGCCAAAGAACATTCCTGCCAACACGCTGCTCATCGACCTGCAGAACAATGACATCACTGAAATCAAAGAAGACGACTTCAAAGACCTGGATGATCTCTATGTGAGCAGCAGAAACTCTTAAGTCTTCTGGTTATAGTGGGGTTTACACAAGGACATTTGGACATGTCCAGGAATAAATATGTGGTAGCAGAATTCTGAGGAATTCCAGGGTGTTCCTGATTTTTTCATACTTGTGGTAAATGTTTGCTCATGATTAGTGGTAGAATGGTCAGAGTTTGCTGCTGAGTATAAAATACCATAATAAATACATTGAACATCTAACAGACAAGCAGAGTGACAGCAGTGTGTATGTGGACAAACTTCACACCGTCACGTAACTGTATCGCTGTCATATACGCAGGCCCTGTTTCTGCTCAACAACCAAATATCAAAGGTCCATCCGAACGCCTTTGAAGATCTGCACAAACTGAAGATTCTTCACCTGTCCTACAACCTGCTGACGCGAGTACCTGAGAACATTCCCACCGGCGTTCAGGCGCTCAGACTGCACGACAACAAGATCAGCACCATTCAGAAGGGAGCGTTTAAAGGAATGCATGACCTCAATGTGTTAGGTGTGTCTCCTGCTGGAAGCCACACTCTCAGACACACTCGCTTTTTACCTCGTGGTGACACAAGAGTTAAACCACTCAGCACACATTAGAATCAACAGAGATTCATCTTCATGTAGTATTACCAGATTCTAAGATAAAGACCACTCTGCCCCCTGGTGCTGAGATGGTGCTCTGCAGCTTTAGTCTGACTGGAACGCTTCAGAATAATCTTTGAACAGAAGCTAGTGTGATAGAGAGGTTAAAGTAACACAAAGCTACTGTTGAGTCACTACTGTGTCCTCAGGAGAGAACCTGAGCTTAACTTCTAAGATAACAAGTCATTTCTTCTCTCTGCAGAACTGAGTGCAAATCCAATAGCAAACAGCGCGATTGAGCCGGGAGCTTTTGATGACATGGCGACTCTGTACTTGAGAATAGCTGAAGCGAAGCTTACAGCCATTCCCAAAGGTAAGCGTGTACTAAACTTTCACTTTACATCTCAAACATTTATCCCCTTTAGATCCTTACAAGCCATTTTTCAGTGGAATACAAAAGGAGCATGTCTGAAAATTTTTCAGGGGCGTTTCTGTACAACAATTTATATGCTCATAAATAAAAACATGATTTTCATCTTGGAATTAAACATTTCTTTAAAGATGGGAGTCTTTTGCACTCACTACTAAGTGCACTCACTATGCTCACTACTAAGTGCTGATCATCACACGTGTGTTTGTCTGGATCCTGCAGACCTCCCGTCTTCCCTCACTGAACTTCATCTGGATTATAACAAGATCACCAAAGTGGAGTCTGAAGATTTCCTGCGGTTAAGAGGTCTACAAAGGTAAAGTTTTGATGTATATTTCCCTCTTGTGGACAACTACAGAACAAACATCTGAGCTGAAGATGTGCTTTACAGGTTGTGGCTGGATTTTAATCAAATCAAATCCGTGGAAAACGGTACTTTTGCTGCCATTCCAAAAGTCAGAGAGATTCATCTGGACAACAACAAACTGAAGAGAGTTCCTCCGGGCCTGAACACCCTGAAATATTTACAGGTAAACAAAACAAAAAATGGAAATCACCCCACAAATATGCAAATGTGGACCAGACATGCTAGTCTCACGCTAACTCAGAAACTAACTAACGCACGATCTGACATTTTATTTAGATATTAAAGAGAAATTTAGGATTTTTCTTGTTAGCTAAACTCATAATGAATAAGTCAAATACAGTCATACACATGCAGGGATGTGTACTGTGAATTGTATACGGCTAGTCAAGCATTAGCACAGCTAACTCATGTTTCCTCTGACAGGTGATGTACTTGCATGCCAACAGCATCAGTTATGTAGGAGTAAATGACTTCTGCCCGTCGAGATCCCGGGTGAAGAAGACCCTGTACACCAGGATCAGTTTATTCGCCAACCCTGTCAAATACTGGGAGATACGCCCCCCCACCTTCCGCTGCGTCTCCAGTCACAATTCAGTGCAGCTGGGCTACAGAAACTGAGCTGGGCGACTTACCACTGGAGGGCAGCGTTTCCACACAATACCAAGCTAGTCATAAACTTCATTCTAATGTCATAAAATACCATTTTTTGCCTTCCGAGTGATGTACGGAACCTTATTTAATACAAATCAAGCTTGTCTGTAGTTACAGACTCGTACTTGAATTCTGTGATGTTTTTGACCACCAAATCACATGTTAGCATCAAACAGGATAAATCCAGCATGAATCAATTGGGCTTGTTTTCTGAAACCCAGTAAAAGACAGAATCAGCTACACTGTGTGCAATAATGACATACACATTCATAGTTACTGTTTACATTGAGTTTCTGTACGTTGACTTTACCAAAGGTCAGAAGAACAAATAATCACTTTATAGAAAAACTGCTAATTCTAGGTTCTAAGTTGAAGGGCTAAAACGTTTTTAGCTAAAATGAATGACTGTTAAGTTAAAAACAAATCAGTTTGTTCATTACAAGAAACTAGGAATACTTTATGTAGCGTATAAGAGCGGGCATTATTCATTGGTACTGTTCAGTCATGTATTTATCAACTGTCAAGAAGTAATTGTCACTAAAATTCGTATCTGATTCTGCATGCTGTGCTTCATTTGTATTTTTTTTGTTGCCAATGTTTTTTAATGGACAGACATTCTGTCAGATCACAAAACCAAAATGTACAGAACGACTTTCCACCTTCTCAAAACTGTAATTGCAACAAAAATCATAATTGCAAGCGTTTGTTAGCCAGCGGTGCCGTCTCAACTGTTTCCAACTGAGAAATTGTCATTTCTGTGAAAACCGCAATAAATAATCATGTTTTGTGGTCAGTAAATCTTGTTTGTTTTGGATGGAGAAAATCTGTCAAGCACTAAAACAAAATAGCAGCAGATGGAGATGGGATTGAGAGAATTCAGTAAAGCTCCTGCAGGGACGCTACTTTATAAAGTCAGCTGATAGATGGAAATCTGTCTGATTATGTTATAGAACTGTTGTGTGTTATTCAGCTGAATCTCACTTAGTCTAAATGAGTTTGTCTAAAAGTATCTGTGGTGCTAAAACATTAAAACATGGCATTGTACATTTTACACTTATTTTATTATAAATTAACAGTACACATTTTGGGACCAAATTTTTGTTCAAACAGACAAACAAGGACAAAGCCCCTTATTCTATAAAGACCCTGTTACATAAAACACAACATAAACATACAACATTAACATAATAAAATAGTACTGAGGTAGCTACTAACCAAAGTGAAACTTTAATTATGTACAAATATCTGCATGTTGCAACCACTCCAAACCAATGACTGCTGTAACAGACCACAGAGATACCCATTAACAACTGCAACGCTTTGACTGATCATCAGCTCTGCAGTTTAAAGCAGAAACAAAGTTTCTCGTTCTTTTGTGCTCATGGAATATATTTGTGTTCAGAATGGGTTAAAGAGGCAGAGAGAAGGGGCGAGAGAGGGGGGAGAGAGAGAGGCTCTGCTCAGAAAACATATGGAAGAAATCTTCAGATTGGCCCTGATCTGCTGCCACGTCCTGCATACCGGCATCTCCAAAAACTCACAACAGGTTTGTATCTTCAGAGTCCCAGAGCCCCACAGAAACACCTGAGACTCAGCTGCATGAATCTATGTGCTGTCCTCACAGCAATGGTGTCACAGTTCTCAAACACCACCACCACCCATGATACGGGTCTATAAGTAAGATCCACTGCTACTGCAGAAACAAACACTGCTGCTGACAGACTCATGAGAGACCGGCTCTGGTTTCATACACACTCTGGAACAAGTCATCATGTTACTGAGGGCCTCCAGAAAGTCAGCTAGAAACAACTAGAACAATTTAGCCTAACCCATCATCATCATCACCAACATCCTTCAGACAAATACTAGCTAAAAACAAGTCATCGCACACACACACACACACACAAGCAGTGATCTCTTATATCTTGCGTAACAGTAAGTGCATTTATTAGAAGTGATGACTGAAGAGATCAAACACCTGTTGTGAATCTGGCCTTCATTTAGTGGGTCACACTTTTAACTGTCCACATGCAGTAATGAGGACTGATGTTTCTTCAGAGCTGCACTTTCAAAATTCAGCCTCACCTCCACTCAGCAACAGAACGAGATGAGACATCATCCACCATATAAACTCATCTGTCTCTCCAGAACCTCTGAAACAACATCTCATCATCTCCTGCTGCTACCTGTTGGGTGTTCAGTAGCACAAACTGCTGTTGTGAAAGTGACAGGGTATTTAAATTTAAACTTCTAAAGCCAATGACTTTGTGAAACGAGCTGAACAAACATTAAGATCAATGTCTGATTTCTTTGCATTTATTATTATTATTAATATGATTGTGGTTCTAAGTGCTGGGTTCTGAGGCAGAAAGCTCCAGCAGTGAAATGTTGGCGTGTTCATTTGAGGGGCTGAATTCTTCTCTAACCAGCTCTGAGATCTTCTGCTCAAACGCTCTTGCTGCTCCATTTGCTTTCATTTCTCTTTAAAATTCTTGGATTGTTTGTTCGCTTGCTTTGCCAGTTCACATTATAACTAAAACCGCAGAATGGGGAGGAACATATTATATCAACAATAAAAACATTTAAAACAGACAGAGCTGTTTAAATGATGAAGGTGTCCATCAATCCAACACACTTGTTTATGTTTAGAAGAAAAACTATATGATTTATAGATTCATTTTAAGTGAGTGGAGCACCGAGTCGTGGTCCTCACCTTCAGCAGGCAGAGTTAAACCCTGCTGAGATAATTCATCCCAGAAGAGGCTCCAAACAAACAACGTTTACAGAAAAAATGTTGCATGGCTCAAACACCTTGAGGGGGTTTAAATGAGGCTTAGCATTGGCAACCCAATAACACTGCTGTCATTTTCAAAATATGGTTCTGTTTCGTGCTGGAAACCCAAACTCAAGCATGACTGCAGCTACTAACTCAAGATTTCTAGATAAGGTTTGGATTACAGGACAGAGGGTGACTCCTCCCAGACCCCCCCACTGTACCTCAACCTCAACTATGAGGCTAACAAATGATTTATTCTCACGAATACCCCTTTTCAACTCCACTCTAATACTACCACTATGTTTTGGCTTTAGTGCTTCTTTAACAAGCCATCATGCACACATAAATAGCTTTAGTTCTTTACTGTAGAGCAGAGGAGCAGCAGTTAAATCATCTTTAGTCTTTGGCTCAGTTTTTACAGGTTGGTATAATTGCTAACACACCTGTAAAACTTCATTCTGTGGCACTATGTTCATCTCTTGCATGTTGACTTCAGGGGCCCATTTTATCTAGTGTTGGGGTTCACAGAGTCACGTTTCCTGTTAAACATGTTCAAGTATCTGTTTTGCTTCCAAAATATACTTTATGTCTTTAGTGAAAAGCAAACCTGTAAAACACCTACAATAGTTGCTGGAAAAACTAATTTTGAAAATGATCATGAAGGAAGATGGACGACTATAATGAAAGAAATGTTAAAATGTCACGTCACACAGTTTCTCCTGCATTTCTGAGAAATGTACAAATTAATTAGAAATGAATATATGAACAGGGCTTAAACAGTCTAACATATGTCCCCTCAGACTCCTTATTCACCACACACCAGACTCTGAGCTGAAGCTACGAGAGAGAGAGAGAGGGAGTGAGAGTATGAGAGAGAGAGAGAGAGAGAGAGAAAGTGAGAGAGAGAGTAAGAGAGAGAAAGTAAGAGAGAGAGAGAGAGAGAGAGAGAGAGAGCTGTGGGAGATGCAGTGGTCTGATCATCTGTGATGGGAAAGTAAAGGGTTAACTAGAGTCTGTTAAGAATCTCTGGCAGTCTGTGGTGGGGCTTAAAGCTCTTCATTTGACAGATCACATTTACTCCAGCCAACCACCGCCTGCGTGCCGCTTCAGCTCCAGAGCGCCTCAGAGTCGTCTGACAGCAGCAGGACGAGGGTGAGAATGTTTATCTCAGCAGTGCTGTTAACATGCTGGATGCTCACAGCATCTGATGCACATCACCACGCTCACCGCCACCACAAACTGCTGGATGTAGCTGAAGACATCAGTGAAGATGCTGGGAGAGATAAGGTACAGTTTCATTACCTGACAGAACAGTAGCTGGAGTCATTTAGTGCTGCGATTCTGCTCTGTGTCTCGCTTGTCCTTAATACTGCAATGGTTTTGTTTATGCTTATTTTACATTGAGTTTTATTAATCAGATCATATGTGTCTCATAACCAGACATAAACTTACATAATATTATATAATAAAATAAATAAACCTACCTGCAATAAATTAAATTCCTTCATTAAATTTAAAGCTCACATTATGTACCCACTAATTAACAGATTTCAGAACACCTACAATTTAATCAGCAATTTTTAGTGACAATACATATTAAATCCTTTATAACCAACCTCTAAAACTAGCATTTAAAAACATAACTCTTTATTATCTGCCTAGTGTTATTACTTTAAGGATGTTTAAAGCCTCAGTACTGTATCTAACTACTTACAGCACACTTTTATTCATACAACTGCTACATTTCTGCTGTAGAATTATTGGACGGTTTGACCCAACAGCTGCTGTGTGGAACCCCTCTGATTACTCAGCTTAAATCCTCCCACCCACAGCTTCACACAAACCCACGGTCAAACACCGACAGAGTCATTTACCAGATGCCTGGAGACACACCAGAGGCTCTGTCCAAACAAAGGAGATATTACATTGTTCTGTGATGACAGTATTTTAAACACCAAAAATGATAATTCTGTCATAACTGAATGCCCTTCAACCTGACTGCCCTTATTCCACAGTCTGGGCAAAACTTACAGCTTTTAAGGTTCAAAGGGGACATAAAAGCACTAAAGCACTATGACAAATGAGGTCCATATGACTTGAAGGTTACTGGCCTGTTTTGTACACAGAGCTATCACATGACTCCAGAAGACTTACACACAGCACAAGAGCTGTATGGACCACATACAGGATTTTTAGTGTTTTCACACAAGAGCAGCCAGCAAATGTTCAGGTGATCCACAAAATAAATAAAAGTCATACAGGTTTAGTATGATGTACAATGACAACAGAGTGATGACTTCAGCTGAGATGTTCATGTGTCACCATCTTACAGAGATTAACAGATGACAGGAATGCGCTGATGCTTGCTGATGCTCCAGAAGACTCCGGCCCACCACCTGTGGGGGATCCATCAGGTAAAGACCACTGTGCATGTTTAGCCACCCACCAACTTTCATTCACTTGAAAATGTGCCGCTTCTGTAAGACTTGTGCATGTTCCAGACCTCCCAACCTGTCTGCTGTGTGTGTGTCTAACTGGATCCGTCTACTGCGAAGAGGTCGACCCAGACATGACATCAGTGCCAGCGCTGCCCAAGGAGACAAACTACCTCTACGCTCGGTACAACAAGATTAAAAAGATAACAGCCAAAGATTTCGGGGATGTTGGTGAGTTCTTCCTGACAGGAGCTGCTCTGAGGTTCTGTTTAGAGCAGAACACTGAAGTCTTCAGTGATATGTGGACAGGATAAGAGACTAGCTCTGAGGAGGGATGTTTTATCTGAAATCTTTCCAAATGTCTGCAACACAACATATGTTTCAGGGGATAACAGGTTTTTCTGAACCACAAGCAGATATTTGAACCACAACAAAGCATGTGCGTGTTGACAAGAACTTGGACACGTGTTAAACTCTGACTGCAGCAGTCAGAAAGTTAGCTAGAGGGCACAGTCTGTGTTTAAAGGTCCTCTGGGGGGGCCACATGCATGAAAGGCAACTTTTAAAACACAGCAACATCTTCCCGTAAACCAAAATGAACACAGACCACCTTAGCTAAAAAACAGACTTGTGCATTTACACTCAACAGCACGAAAAATAAACAATAAAAGGGGGACAAAAAAAACACACACACACACATACAAACACACACACACACACACACATGAACACACACATGAGCACACACACAAACACACACTCACACACACACAAACACACATATATACACACAAACACACACACACATGAGCACACACACAAACACACACTCACACACACACAAACACACACATATACACACAAACACACACACAAACACACACACAGATGAACACACACAAAGTCACAGCAAGATTGTTTACAGGGAAGAAGTAAATGAAAGAGTTTTGATTAAATGATTAAATGCTCTTCTGTCCATCTAATGTAGTGACTCTGAAGAGAATCGACTTCACTGGGAACCTGATTTCTGAGATCGAGGATGGTGCCTTTGCTAAGCTCACCATGCTAGAAGAGCTCTCGCTAGCTGAGAACACACTAGTCAAGTTACCAATCCTACCAGCGAAATTAACCTCCTTCAGCGCCAACCACAACAAACTGAAGACCAAAGGCATCAAGGCAAACACTTTCAAGGTAAACACACAAATGACATCATGCTCCCCACCACCTGTCTGAAAACATCACCGCTTCACAAACTACAGCCTGCTGTTCAATGTGGTTCTAGATGCTTTGGGTTTGTTAAACTCTGAAAGATGATATCATCTGAACTTCTTCCATCTGCTTCTTTCCTGACAGAAGTTAAACAGACTGGCTAATCTCTATCTGGCTCACAATGAACTGGAGGCTGTTCCTTCTATTCCAGAGAGCGTCAGGACGCTTCACCTTCAGGTTAGACGGCTGAGTGTTTTTCCACACTCACTACAGCTCAAACACAAAACGTTTTCATGACTGTAAATTGTAAACTTCAGTCACTCACTGAGATTTCTCCATGGCTGCAAATTTTGATCCATATGACTGGATCAGTTGTTAGAACAGTTTCTAAAAACTGACCGTTTTGTTTCTCTGTGTACAGAACAACAACATTTCATCTGTGAGCGTGGACACCTTCTGCAAAACTAATGACACCTACTACATACGGCCCAACATGAAGGAGATCCGTATGGATGGAAACCCAGTTGTTTTGGCTCAGTACCCCAACAGCTTCACCTGCCTGCAGTCTCTGCCCATCGGCCGGTACCACTGACAGATGAAACCCAATCAAAGATGAAACCCAATGAGATGTGCTTGGATTTGTGAAGATTGTGACTTAAACTAAAGTGAAAAAGTGATTCAGTCTCCTGGTGCCTGTGCAGAAATAATTCAACAGCGTAACACCTGAGATCTTCTAACATATGTATCAAATTATGTAACAGCCCAAAGCATTTAAGTCATTTGATCTGCGTCTGATATGAAATCTTTTAAAGAATTACTTTATATGCATTGTAAATAACCCCAGGAAACTACTGCTTAGTAAAGTGTGACCTCATAAGGCAGTCAAGCTTCTAGTATTCCTCAGAATTTCTGACATTGGTTTGTTAAAAATGTCTTTTCTTGGCTGAAACTAAGTTAATTAGAAGTTGGGGAACCCAATCCAAGTTTGGTTCTGCTAAGATCCATGACAGCTGGTCTTTCCTGACTTACCTTCTCTAAACTGTCTGAATAATATTTATGTACTTTGTGTAATTACTGTTTCTGTGTGACTCAATCCTGACTAGACTGTACAGTTAAACATTGTATGCTGTGTTCACTTTAGGTGTCCAAATACACCTTTTTCTAAAAACACGGTTGTGGCTGGTTTGCTTTAATCTTTCACAACAGCACTGATACACCTCAGACCTCAGCCACAGCAAACATAATGTGTGTCTATTAAAACACTCTAACTATAACTCTAACTCTATTAAAACCAAAGCGGCCCGACTGCAAACCAGTGAAACAATTGAAACCAATCAAACACAAAAATGCCTGCAGAAAGTTCTGGAAAAGTAGGGCAATATTGTTCCATTTCATGGGCCAAACTGGCAGCCATCAGAGCACAATGATCCAAGCAAATAATGGAATGTTTTCCATACAGCTCGGAGACTTCATTCCCAAACTTTTGACTGTGACAGAGTCATGGGATCTGTTGCTGATCTGGCATTCAGCAAACTCAGCAGTCTTTACAGAGCTTATTAAAGTTTTGTGGAATACAGACGAGTGCATTAAACCACGGAGGAAAACCTCACAAGATGAAATGAGATCTTACACTTTCATTTATAACCTTATGAGAAATGACCTGTTAAGCTTTATATCATGTCATTGTAAGTTAATGTTTTCAACAAATTACAGAATACCACAAAATTACTATATTAATAATTATAATTTATACTGCTGCATAAATATTTCTTCACACTGCAGGTGCCTGGTGTGTAAATATTAAACATCGGCTCATCACAGACGTGACTTTTAGAAGCACCTCGGGGCCTTAAACCCTTAAAGGTTTATGAGGTAAAAACAACACGGTTACTTTATAAAAACAATCTAATTCAGACTCTCTTTTAGCCTTTTTCAATAATTCAATTTTTAGCAATTATCTGCCTAATTGTGCACCTTATTTTCCTGTTTATTTTGTTGGCCATTACCTGAAAGTGTTGAAATGTCTTCCGTCTCTCCTCACATCTCTCAGAGAACGTCCTCAAACTTCTGAAGAACAGCAGAAGATCTTTGGTGTCCTCCACTCTGAAACCAAACACACCATTACTGGACCATTATCAAACATCTCCCAACAGTATGACACTCAGTTTGGTGGATCACACACAGTTCTTAATTATTCAATCAAATTTAAATCAGATACTAAATATTTATGATACAGCAGAGATTATAAATGAATAAACGGTGTATGTGTTTTTTTTTTCCCTTTACGAGACACTTTGAGATTTTCCATAGATTTACCAGAGGCCCAAGAACCGTGGCACAGGACACAAGTTTCCATGACTCTGAAGTCTCGTCTGAAGGGCTGATGTTGTAATAAGTGATGGAAAAACAGTAAGTCTCTCAAAACTACATGGATTCACTCCAAGAGTAAAAACAGCAGCTTAAACAGCAAGAGTTAAAGGCTCCCTGAGATCTAAACTCCAGATAAATGCTCTTCATCTTTCCACTGAGTCTGCGTGAGCTGAACGGTTACATACATTAATCAGGCAACTGGCCGTTGATTGACGTCTAGCATGTTTAAATGAAACCGCAGACTGATGACCCTCATCGGTGGACCTCATTTCGTACCGTTCCCACCGTATTTGATGACTCTGAGAAAGTAATTTTAAACTGGGCCTTTTCTAGAACGCTAACCTGTACATGTGACAGACTAAATGTTTTTTAAAAGTTGTTCTTGAGTTTGAAACGGTGGTCCAAACTTTACATTTTACGACGCTGCTGTCAACAGATACACAGGAGATACAAACACAACAGAGGTTTTAATGCATACTGGACCTCAGGTTCCTGAAAGAATACAGATTAAATAACAGCTGCTGTCTGTACCATAAAACTCTAAATCCCCCAGGCATGTCTGAATGGACCCGACCACAGGAGAATTCCTTCTACACGGAACATATTGGTTATAAAATGCATCTTCCTGAAAGGCAGACACAACTCAGACTTATGTCAGATTCATTATCTGCAGTATTTTTCCGACTCTCGTGTCAGGACAGACAATATGATCCAGATGTACATCCAGGAACCAGTAGAGTGGTGTTCTGCAGAACTGAACCCAAACACATCACTGCCAAAACAGCAGCAAGAGACAGGAGGAGTTCTGACTGTAATTTATCATCTCAGCCAAACAGTTCTGAGAGGAAGTAGAACAACTGTAGGAGATTTCATATAGTCATGTCAGCAACATCAGCGTTTCAGGGAACCTCTAAACGGAACAGAGTTGCTTCTGCTGGACCATCGGGCCAGAACCAGCAGAAGAACCGGCTGAAAGACAGATTTCTCCATTAACATGTTAACAAAAACTGGTGGGTGTACGCAGGCTCCCTCTAATGAGCCCCTGACACCCTGTCAAATCTACAGTATCTCCCACGAACAGTGCTGTTCTGAAATGCATCTGAGTGCAACACAAAGCAGAAATCTGTTCTAGAACTCTTCAAGAATTTTTCACACCACCTAAATTTCCTAGATTTAATTTCTGATGATTTAACCACAAATAATCAAGACACACATTTCTGAGCACTTCTACCGACCTCATGTTTACTGGATGTATGAAGCATCACTCTACCTGGACACAAATGCAGAGAGATCTTTAAATTCAGCACCATCTACCACGATATTGAGCTCTGTAACTCTCCTGAGAAGAGCTTTACCCTCCTGCAAGACACAAAATGTGAAACAGGGTCATAAATAACCTCAACAATCTGCATTCATGCATTTATTTTATTACGTGTCTCTCTGACAGAGGCTTTATGAGAAATCTGATTGATTAAGAGAAGCAGTAGCATATGATGTCTGATCCTGATCAGTGTGGCGTAATATAATGGACGCGAGCTCCCCTCTAGTGTTCAGTATGAGCACTGCAGTACAGTGGACTTCATGAATAACACGTGCACACTTCATTCAGTGAAAGTGTCCACACTTATTTCTTGAGGTTTATAATCATCTACTTCATTCCTCCTTAAGATGAGGCACAAGTACTGTGTCCTGTGTGTATTCTCACCTCAATCTCAGTCACTGCAAACTCAACCTGAAACAGCAGGAAACCACAGTTCCCAGCAAGCCTGAACTGCTGCTCCCGCCGGCCCTCAGCTGACAGCACAACAGAGGATCAAACTCACAAACACACCAGCATTAATGAGTGAAACACGGCCACAAAGGAGGAAAAATCTCACCTTTGTTCAGCGTCTTCACACAACACTGGCTGAGGACGATCCCATTGATCTCTGTCTGACGTCTCAGGTCTTTCTCCAGCTCTGTGATTTGAGACGTGAGCTTTGAAAGCATGTGTTTCTGCGTTTCCTTACAGATTAACTCCCTGAAACAGAGTAAACAACCACATGAGGTTTGACATCATTTCTGTCACTATAATGAAGCTTTTATAAGACGACTGACACTTCCTGCTGTAGGCGAGATCCATGCTGGATGAAGATAGATCGTAAACTCTCTTCTCGTTCATCCTCCAGCTGTTTAATCTCCTCCTCAAGGAGTTTCATCTCCTCCTCATACTTCTGCTCCATCATCTCGCTGGAGAACAGTTCACAGACACAGACACAGGGTTATTATATATACAGACACAGGGTTATTATATATACAGACACAGGGTTATAGACACAGGGTTATTATATATACAGACACAGGGTTATTATACATACAGACACAGGGTTATTATATATACAGACACAGGGTTATATATACAGACACAGACACAGGGTTATTATATATACAGACACAGGGTTATAGACACAGACACAGGGTTATTATATATACAGACACAGACACAGGGTTATTATATATACAGACACAGGGTTATATATACAGACACAGACACAGGGTTATTATATATACAGACACAGGGTTATTATATATACAGACACAGGG
>JBAJNP010002708.1:35529-45638 GCA_036877545.1 Yasuhikotakia modesta
CACAGGGTTATATATACAGACACAGACACAGGGTTATATATACAGACACAGACACAGGGTTATATATACAGACACAGACACAGGGTTATATATACAGACACAGGGTTATATATACAGACACAGACACAGGGTTATATATACAGACACAGACACAGGGTTATTATATATACAGACACAGTTTATGTTACAGAAACATATAACTTCACACACGTTTAGTCTTAAGTCTCATTATAACAATGTTAAACATCCAAACTTTTGACTAGAACTTCATATAAAAGAGCAACAAACGTTATGATAATATGAGGTAATAACATGAATATACAGGAATATTTAATACATCACAGTAACATAACATATGAACAATACACGACCTGTCATTAAAACACCTGTCAAGTGATTGAGCACATTCACAAACAGCTTATCATCACCATTACACACACAACTGACACATAAACGAGCGTGTCTGTGGTAAATATACAACTTTAAACACGTGTATCATTATATTTTACCGTAAATTAGATTGAAACGATCTTGCATCAGATCAAACCATCAACACGGTAAAAAACACTTTACGCTATAATTTAACGATAAGGTGAATATTATGTTTTCATCATGTGCCGTATATGATGTAAAATAATGATAATTTTAGGAAATAAACGCATTTACCTCATAATTCACTCACGACCGCCGCCGGATTCAACCAAAGCCCGCGCCGGACCGGCCCAACTGCGACCTGCGGGGGGAACCGGCTCTAAACGTTCACATGCTTGTCCTCACAGCACAATTTACAGCGTTTACATCGCTATGGATGCGTTCGTTCCGAGCACCATGTTATTCATTAGTAAAACGGTTGTGTGTGTCATACATTAAAGGGTTCTGGTAGCGCTGCTCGTGATTCTGTGGGAACGGGTCCCAGATGGTTTCTTCCGCCGCGCCGGAACGGAAGCGCCGCGCCGCGGTAGCAGCGGAACGCGAGCGGCGCGACACCAGCGCACATGTGAGTCTGTGCCGTAATCCTCATCATGTGTGTTTAAGTTTATTAAACGACGTTTGTCCGCGTTAAGATGATGTTTTACATCCATGTTTAGCGTCCATGACACTGTGTGAATTACGGTGTTGAATAATTACATGTACTATATGTCCTGTCATAACATCGTCATGCGTTATTATTTGTTACTATACATTATTTGTTATTGTGATATTACAGTGCAGTTGAAATCATTTGGTGTTTATGTTATGTTATAGTTATGTTCTTTTGACTACTTTAAATCTTTACAGATGCAGCGTCTTTAAACTAGATGTCACCGATAATAAAATGTTTATTTTTTTATGATGTTATTGTCCTGGTATAAATATGTGGTATAAATATAAATATGTTATTGTCCTGGTACACACATGTACTGTGTGTTATTTCGTGATGTGTTTCTAAGGTCCCATCATGACTGTGAGCATGAAGCGTTTGTATATTGGTGGCCTGAGCCACACGGTGTCAGAGAAGGATCTCAAAGACAGGCTGGGAAAATTTGGAGACGTGTCAGATGTGGAAATCATCACAAGGAAAGATAAAGATGGTGAGAACTGGGCTGGAGGTCTGTTGAATGTGTGTCTGTATTATTTGTGTTGTGTATCTGTTCAGTGTGTTTCAGGGTTTATAACAACTTTGTTTACAGGAGCTCCTCTGAAAACGTTCGGCTACGTCAACATTAACATAACAGATGCTGAATACAAGCGATGTATGAACATTTATTTAATGTTTCCTTATTATTTAACGACGCGTTCGTGGCTGTGCAACACAACTGTTTGTATTTGTTTTGTATTTCGCAGGTGTTGCAATTTTAAATAAATCAACATGGAAAGGGGAAACGTTGCTTATTCAGTCTGCGAAGGAGAGCTTTCTGCAGCGGTAAAAACATGATGCTTTGTGTTGCTTAAACTGTGGCTGCGAGTTGTTCAAATACATGTAACTGAAGAGAAATTGGTCATGTTCTTTCAGACTTGCTGAGGAGCGACAGCAGATCTTGGAGAAGCCAAAAATGTCAACGATCAGCCCTCAGGAGACAATAATGGAATCTTTCAAATCCGCCGGCATTGAAAACTTTCACATGAAAGCCGCCGTTCCAGGAACTGAAATTCCTGGACATAAGGTTTGTTTATTCTCTGAACAACATTTCTCCTGTCGTTCTAGCTGTTCATTTACTGGTTTATTAATGGTTTCATGTTTTGTCTTTCTGTCCAGGATTGGGTTGTGAGTAAATTTGGGAGGGTTCTTCCTGTTGTCAACCTCAGATGTAAAGGAAAGAAGAAGATATCCTTTCTGTGTTGCTCTTCTAGTGGTGAAACATCTGCACTCAGATTGTATTTGTGGTCACACCCTTTGATTTACAGAGTGAAGTTAGTTTTCTAAAACACACAGCTGTCTCCAGGAACTGGGGATGAACTGTAAAATGTGCAATAAAACTGTGAGTTAATTATTTATTCTTTACTCTGAGAACGTCTTCAAGTATGATCCATCCAAACACTGTCACAACATCAAGAGACTGGAGACTACAGACGACTTCACGCCAGCATCCAAACTAACGTGGGAGATTCCAGGTGGAGATGATGACATCAGTAAGAAAAGAAGAGGCGAGTTTCCAAAGCAGAAATCCTGCCCCAAAAGATCTACAAGAGACTTAAGTTCGTTATTAAGCCGTTTCACCCAGAACAGTGGACTAATTTCATCTCCTGCTGCTGTAAACAAGAACACAACAGATGTTCAACTAAACGGACTCACTACTAAAGGCAAACAAAAACCTGCTGTTCAGAACTCGGTCTGCGTGTTTGACAGCGACGCTGATTCTGAAGATGAAATCAGGAGGTTGGTTGCTCAAGAACATTTGAGGAACCCAAAACAAACCCAGAATACTGCTGAGGTAGAAGAAGATAACCTTGAGGTGGTAGGAGATGATTTTGTGGTTAAGTCTAATGTTGTGTGGGGCAAAGCTGAACAGGACACTGGGAAAGTTCTGCTTGCTTCAAAAGATGATGAAGAATATGATTCTGCAGACACTGATGAGATACTGACTCAGAGTAAGAGCATCTGTGCTGAAAAAACTCAAGATGTTGAGCCATCACCAATGAAATCCAGCAAAAAAGAGAAAAAAGCCAACACTGAGCCTGTAAGCTCTTCATCAGAGTCTGAAAGTGATGATGATTGCGACAGCGTAGATTCCGATTACAAAGATATGATGGGGAGCTGTTATAGATTAGAGCTCTCTCTAGCAGACCTGGAAAAACTAGCTAAAAATGCAGAAGTGATGTCAGACGAAGAATATAGAAAAGGGGAGAAGGAGAACTTACTTGAGGAACCCAAGAGTGCATCCAACAAAACCAAAGGCAACAACCCAGAAGATATTCTTGCATCCATCCTTGAAGACAAAACATCTGAGAAAGAAAATAGTAAGAAAAAAAACCAAGTGTCCACTGTATCTCTTCCTGCTTTCGTTGGAACTAAAGATCTCTTTGGAGAGTCATCAACTGCTTCATCAGAACACAGTCTCAAAAGAACAGGACAAAGTTTGGAAAGCAGCTCAACAGTGAGTCTTAAAAAACCCAAACAAGACCCAAAACTGTCAGAGCAAAGTCCACAGCAGTCCCCAAACCATCCACATCAGCAAGAATTGTCCACTTTAGCAGAAGTTGATCCATCCACAAGTATAAATACAGACTCCAGCTCTTGTTCTTCATCAGAAGGTGATTCTTCAAGCGAAGAGTCAGATTTTAGTGAAGATGGCAAAAATAACCAAGACAATGTCCTTCCCTCTAAAACAGCTTCTACAACACAATCAGAAAGAACAGATCAGACACCATCCAAGAATTTGACTAAACCCAAACATCCAGTAAGCAGCAGAGAAAATGAGAAAAAGACTGCTGGTAACCTAATCAAACAGGGACCCGAAAAGACAAACTCTTCTGCATCCTCCAGCAGTGGTTCTTCTAGTGAGGAATCAGAGACCAGCGATGAAGACGAGAGCTCCAGAGCTCAGCTGAAGAGTTCCAAACCTGCAGATTCAAAGAAAGTTGATTCTCATCCCACAGTTCCTCACCCAAGCACCTCAGATGTTCAGAAACAGCTTCAGGACAACCAGAAACGTCTCGCTGCTCTGGAGCAGCGCCAGAAAGAGAACGAGCAGCAGAAGATGATGATTCAAGAGGGTTTGTCTAATGTGGTGAGCTACGATGAGTTTAGAATAGTTTGTCTGTAGTTAACAGTGTTCTGTAGGTAATTTATGTTCAAATGATTTGATTTTACACTTTTTTTAGGACACAGTGAACACAAATAGAGCCAAACACATAGTGTTTGATTCTGATGAGGAAAGAGATGAAGTTTCTCCAGAAGATCCACAAACAGTCACATCAAAAAACAACCTGGAAGAAAAGGTTTTTAAAATGTTTTAATCCTCACAGATAGTTTGTTACAGTATTTCTGTTACTTTATAGTGTTTGTTACTGTTGTGATTCTGCAGGAAAGCAAAAAATCAGGTGCCAGCAAGTTGTTTGAGAGCAGTGATGAAGATGAGGATGGTGAGGAGGATCGTTTTCAGATCAAGCAACAGTTTGAGGGCAAAGCTGGACAGAAGGTTTGTTGAGAAGACAGAGAAATTCAGATAATGTTTGGTTTTATTTATCTTTCTCTTTCTGTTTTCAGCTCATGGAGCTGCAGTCAACGTTCGGAACAGATTCAAGATTCCAGATGGATTCAAGATTTCTGGAAAGTGATGATGAGAAAGATGATGAAGGTCATTTAAAATCTCACAACAGCAGAAGACAACCTGGGAAGAAGTTTAAGTATGAACATCTCTAAAGCTCTTCACACAATGATAGTATGTTTCTTTATGGCTTTCCCAACTTTTGTGGGTTTTGTTTGGTTCTCCAGAGATGTTTCAGCTTTGCATTATGACCCAACCCTTGAGGAACATGCAGCTTTTGAGACCAAGACAGAACAACCGGAGCAAGAAAGGTATTCTGTGAAACCCTCTCTCAGTCTGACTGAAGCATCTTGTATGTTTCCCTCAAGCACAACAAACGGATTGCAAACTTGTGATGTTGTTTTAACGTTTCCTAAATATTTTTACAGTAAAGCGGCGAGACGAAAAAAGCGCAAGGAGGCAGAAAAACTGCCTGAAGTTTCTAAGGATATTTTCTTTGATGTGTCAGTGAATTTAAAGAGCGTGTTTGGAGCATCAAAGGATGAAACTCCAGAAGAGACGGAAACAAGAACGCAGAAGGTTTCATGGGATCAACAGGCAGAAGATGTAGAAGATAAAATGAAACAAGGGGACAGTCTCATGGAAAACTCCACGTCTAACACAGAAACCTGTGAAGACTCTTCATGTGGATTCAGATTCTCCTTCTTTGAGGAGAGCACAGAAACCAATACAACCAGCAAAACAGGTGAAAATATCTTTACTGTGCAATTCCACCAGTGTCACAACCAGTTTAAAGAAAATGGTTTCAGGCCCTTCTTGTTGAGATCATTATTGTTGTTTCCTGTGGCTGTTATAATAGAAGTTTTGTATTATAACACAAATACTGGTCTTACTTTGTTTTTACCCAATCAGATGAGTATAAAGTGGAGACGTTAAAAGGGTCTCGATTCTCGTGGCAATTGGACCCTCGTTTCCAGGACAGCAGTTCAGATGAGGAGGGGGGCGTGGACGAGGTGGAGGAGGACCAATCAGCTTCCAGCAGAACCACGGAGTAATGAGCTGTTTTTGGGATAGTTCAGTATTCCAGCAGAAGTGATCATGTTTATAATGATGAGACTTCATCTGTTTTAAAGAGCAAATTTCAACGTTCTTTCATTTCAGAGAAGCAGCTCCACCAAAAAAGTTTTTCTTCTTCTTTCAAGATGACGAACGATTAAAAGGTGATTTTAACCGCATCTCTTCCCTCTTAAAGGATTCAGCAGTCAACATTCATGATGAATAAAATTCATTTAAATGCTAACAAACTTCAAACTTTAACTGTGTGTGTGTGTGTGAGATCAGATGGTCCTGGGACGTTCTGCAGAAGCGTTGCTCTGGGGGATCAGAGGGGCGTCTGGGAGGAAGCGAGGATGTCTCTGAAGGAGGTGCGTGATGACTTCATTATTAAAACCTCAGGCTGTGAGGATGTGAATGAGAGTTTTCACTGCAATAAAACGAGCAGAGATGATGTCATCTGAAGATCTACTGTTTAAACGATCAGAAGAGACTCTTGAGCTCCACAGATTCTTAAATCATGACCTTACAGCTGTTATTTCTCTTTCAACAGGAATATCGCAAGAAACACAGAGATGCCAAACGACGCCAAAGGCTATTACTGAAACAATGATGTTTTTCAACAATTGTGTCATTTCAAGAAACTTTTTTGGCATTTTCTTACAAAAACAAATTTTCATATTTAATACATTGTGTCATTTATTCATATTGTTTCATATCTGGAATTTAATGTTTGTTAAAATGAGCAATTTATGATTATTCAAGCAAATTCATTATGAATAAATGTTAATCTCTACCAGCAGGGGGAAGTGTGATGTTTCTCTTACTCTGATCGCAGCCTGTTTTCATTCATTTACTCTCTTTTTCCAAATCCCTTCAGCCTGCAGAGAGGATGTTTTGGAAAATGTAGCAGGTTTTGTAGAGTGAGTAAATATTTGAGTGGGTTCCTAGAAACCAGTTCTGTGTCATTTAAACATTTGCATAAGGCTGTAGTTTTAAGAAAGAGGGTTTTACTGGTGATGCTCTACATGTGAAGAGAACGTCTGCAGTCTGTAGATCTTCTGACTGTCTCAGTTACTCGTTCTTTTACATGAGCTGCAGTTAAACTAGTTTTAATGCCAGCGGCTCATATGATTTTCATGACCTCACTGACAGAAATCTCACAGGATTATTAATATCCACTGATGAAATGATTCATGAATCTACATGGACAATCTGACTCCATCTTACTCTTTATGTGATACATGTGTGTGTCAGTGAGTGGGTTTGTGATACAGTTTAATTCAGCTGTTTTTGTTGAATTAAGTTGATTTCCAAGCTAGTCACACGTACCCTGTGTTCTGTGTAAACAGGATGCTGTGGTCTCAGATTTGAGGGTGACGTCTGTAGCTCATGAAGCTCTGATGTGACATAATCTCTCAAACCGCTTCTAATCTCCGCTGACGGTCAACCTTCAGACCACTTTACAATCTTTCACAGTTATAGCTTCATTTGGAAAATTAATCCTGAAAGATTAGCTTATAGACTTTGTAAATGTACGTATTATAAAGGCAGCCTGAGCACCTGTGCTAGTGTTGTGTTGTGGGCCGTTACAAGGGTGTTGCTATGTGCACACAAACCTGTTCTAGGTGTGTTTTGGGAAATCTTCTTGGTTGTTTACTGTCCCATCTATGATTTTTGGTCCTTATATGTGGCTTGTGTTCTTCCTCTAATGTTAGTCTAAAAACCTTTTCATTTGATGGTCTGTGTATCTTAGAGAATTATGAACACATCTGTCCTCAACACGCCATATTGAAACATTGATGTTAATGTACCTCATAATAACTTTAACATTTAATAGTATTCAGCTTTACACTGATTTGTGTAAGAGTTTCAGCTGTCAGACTGCTTGGCTGGCTGTTGTTATGATAAGGGTACAAGAGTTTAATGTTGCAGGAGTGCTGTATAAAATATTTACTGTTATTTCATTAACGTTCACTGGGTCAGTAAGAGGTTAACCTCTGCAGGCGCTCCACTGGGCTCTAAAGGCAGTAAAGGCAGATCACATGACTGGCCTGTGATCACCAGAACAGCCCTTCCCCCCCGATGACACGTACACAACACACGCATTCACAGCTTGGGCTGCGTGTGCTTATAACACACAAGAAGATTTATTGTGTTTAAAACCACAAAACATGCTTTAGAAAGGACAAACTAATTTCTCCCTAACAGCAGTGAGTTAATAAGTCAAGACAAGGTTTGTTTTGCTGAGCTTTCTCCTGAGAAACAGACGTGTAACTTACAGATACAGACCACAACAGTTTCTCAGTGTGCCCATGTGTACCAAGAGTTTTCATCTCTGAACTGTAGAAACTGCCTCATCCGTAGGAGTTTTAGAAGTATATGGGACAACGTTGATCATTTAATAATCAATCTCACAAGATGTAAACGTGCAGTATGAGCAATAACATTTTGGCTTTAACACTGTCAGAATCTACTGCAACAAATACTAACAGATTCTATATTGCGTAAGACTTCTGTGTGTTTTGCAATAACCCACAATTCTACTTTAACTTTTAAAAAGTCTGTACTTTTCCATACTTGAAGGTCTTGTGTGTTCCTCCGCCCTCTGTTCCACAAATCCCACCCTATTTGCCTCCTGACTTCTGAGGGCACTTGTTTGGCTCAGTGTTGGATATCATCAGCGCTCTCTGTGATTGGATGAGGCTAATATGAGGGACGGTCATTAACAGCCATTTTAAAGTTTTCTTTCTGTCTGATTGGCCGGCTGTTAATCAGTTAGTGTGTCAGGACAGGAATGTACACAGCCTGTTTTTAGACTGAGAGAAATCAAAACATCTCTTTTCCAGCCTCTGTGTTTTGCAAAAACAGTATTTAGCACAAAAGGAAAATAGAAACAGGGTAGTGAGCTAAAATGAAGCTAAAATGAGCAACATCTCAGTATGTCTGTGTAAGCAGGTCCAGTTATTAGCTGGAGGTTTAAACATGGATTAAGGGTGTGTTGTGTGCGGGTGACTCCTGTTACACTCACCCAGTCAGGAGAACCAAACTCTGTCCTGACTTTAATTTTGTGCTTGTTTGTTTATTAACAGTTTTAGTTCTGTCTTTAAGAAAAATAATTTAGTTAGAAAAACTTTTTATAAACTAACGTAGACGTTTTAAAATGAAGCTGAAGTGTTTTTGAGAAGGTAACTTCTCTTCTGTGCTGTTAGAATGTCAGAAGGAGATGAGATGTTAAATGTGCAGCGCTGCTGGGCTGAGAGATTAAGAGAGAGAGTCGGACTGAAAGCTCATGATCTCTGAATGATCCTGCTGAGAGCTTTAACAGTGGGGAGGAACTGTAACTGACCGTGTCTGATCTGCTTAACCAGGTTGCTTTTGTTTCCACTTAATATTCATCTTGTTTGCATTCTAAGCTCATATTTACTTTGAAGCATTAAAAGATCTGTGTTTAAATACAGCTAATCACAGCTATAGGTGTCTAGCGTCCTTTAAATAACTGTATTCACATCACTTATTTAATATTCACTTTTAAACATCCATACAGCCTCAAAAACAACATACAAAGAAAAATGTTACTTCAGCGTTCTTTGCTGAACTTAAAGGAAACCATTTCAGAAGGTTTGTGTGTACAGTATCTATGACAGTTTAGGTGGAGCTCAAACACAGGTGACATGACATCACTGCTCTGTGATGGATTTGTGATGTATTGGTAACCAGCTCAGCTTGTTCTGAGTCAGGCCACATGTTATGACATATCCCACTTATCCCTTAATGATCCATACAGTGCTGATAACAGCTCATACATCAGGACTGAAGATGGTGTAAAGATCTCATTGTGTGCTCCATTACTGACGCTGTGTGTTTAGTTGTAAAGGGACTGACATACGTGTGTGTGTGTATATGTTCTAAATCTGTTACTCTGCATTGCATTTCAGTTACGTGTCTCTTTTGGCTTCTTTACTCACCCTAAAACGTTTAGATAAGTGTGTCACTCATTCTTCGTGGTGTAGAATTAAATGTTAACATGGAGATCTGTCGCTTTGTTTCAGTCTCATGCAGGATTAATTATTACTGAGGATTCCTTCAGCACTTATATTTACAGTTGAATCATATATAGATCAACATGCCAAACTAAATGGTATAATGTTCAGGATATTTTTTAATGTTAATAAATGTAAATTATACAACATGCAAAATATTGTATGAATAATGTTCATATAATAAACATACAGACAGTGTGTGTATCAAAATGTCATTTATTACAAAAACGTTCACATTCACTGTTATGTTTGTCATGAGGGATATATTAAATATCTCGGTTTTGATTGGCTGCTCGTCTCACTCCCACCATCACATCACACACAC
>JBAJNP010002709.1:0-45629 GCA_036877545.1 Yasuhikotakia modesta
TATGTTGTAGGGCTTTAATAAGGGAAATTAGTTTGGCTACACTGCTCAGTAACTTTCAAAATAATCGCAAGAACCAACATGAAAAACAAAAATCAGCGTAAAAATTTTTGACAAAAATCAAAAATCATCTTGACAGAAAAAATGAGAACGCTACAGGTGACAGGTGATAATAAGAACGCTATTCAAAAAATCACATTGGTCAGTACAGTCGTATTTTGTAACCACTTTCTCCTGCAGCAAACCTTTGTACAATGGAGGAATTCCTGGTGCTGTTTTGACTCCGTTAAACGTTAAATTTTGTTTAAATGTTTATACATCCTTAATCAAAAAGTTACTTTGATGTTATACTGGATGTCATTCTGCATCATAATTTATTCATTATTGTTTTGTAAAAGTAGACAATGTCATGATGATTCACTTTTAAAAAATGAAAACTGTGCAAAGAGAAACTTTATCCCTAAGCGTTTATTAATTCAGAACCACTGTCATAATATTTAAAAACATATATCATGGATTAAGTAATTGAAAAACACACTTCTGAATGCCAAAATAAACAATCCTGAAGCTATCTAGCAGTTTGTGGTTAGGTGACAGTAGGCAGTGTGCTTAATTAAGTCCTGGTTAAGAGGATTTGAGATTGCTAGTGCTTTTTTGTACAGACTTGCTCAGTATTGGCAGGTGTGATTAGACAGTCTCAATATACTGTATACAGACAGACTTTTTTTACATACACTGACAGGCTTAGAACAGATGTTTTGGAAAAGGATTCATGTTCTGATATTGAAGATCTTTGACTTCATTTAAGAACCGGCACCATTGGTCTTCTGCTGCAGTGATTATATTAGCAGAGAGTGTAAGTACTAAAGTCTTAACATATGGGCTAAACCACAAGGATTACAGTCTAATTATATAACATTTTCTCATCCAGTATTTAGCTATATTTACTGTGAATAAAACTCTGTGCTTTTAGAAAATGGAGCAAGATGATATTTCACCATTGCAGCACTTTGTGGTGGCCAAAAGGACAATCAGTGCTGTTTTTGATCAGCTGCTGGAGTTTGTTAGAGAGGCATCAGATTTTGTAGGGGGTAGGTTGTATTGATAAACTGTCTTATTTCTAATTGCTATGATAAACATGTTGTTCATTTATTGTTTTTATGTTGTTGTGTTTGTAATATGTTGTCGTACTATGTATGTGTTTGGTCTGTTTGAATTACTGTATGTGTTTAGTCTGTTTAAATTACTGAAGGGTACTACGATGTTACCATGTTTTTTGGACAGATATGGTAATATGACGATTCTTGGACACATAAAATTTGGTAGTATTAGTTGTGTAATTTCTGCCCCACTAGCATAATCTTACTTGATTGCAAATGATAATAAATTATAATAGACAATATATGGGCTTTTAAAACATTCCTTGGCCTACCATTGGTCACGCTACCAATTAGTCCCACCCCAAACTCAGATCATTGGTTGAGACAGCTGTGCTATGTGGAACTGGTTGGGATGCTCAAACCAACAGAGCAATATTTTTGTAATGTTTCCAATTTAAACTCTTATCCATTGTTTTCATACTGCCACAGTACATTTTGGTAAGGGTTGCCATTATTTCAGTCCAAACTGTATTTCTCTCCTGAATCTTTGGAGAAAACTCAGAGGTGGTATTTGAGGTTTATTATGTAATGTGTGTGTGGTACCCAGAGACCTGGAGGAGTGAGGATCTAGAGCATGTAGCTGAGGAAGAGCAATGTCTGCAGATCCAGGCCTGCTCAAGGAAACTCACCATCATCAAAGATGTGTTAGCCCGCAGACATATGAAGGTGGCCTTCTTTGGCAGGTAAAACCGCAGTGATGACTGATCTAAGCTTACTGGTATGTAAACCAAATGGAGACAACAGGCCAGTAGAAAGACATGGATCATTAATGTTTTTGCTTTATGTTTTTAGCTCTTGGTGTTCAGCCAAACAAAATAGCATATTAATTTTTTATATGCATAGTTAACATAAACAATATATTATAACCATACAAACAGAATTAGCATTAGAACAATTCTGTTTGAGTCTTAAATCAATTAAGCTTAACCGTGGGTTTCTGGGGGGTATATGTTGTACATATTGTTCAATATTGTATATTGTTCAGAACTAGTAATGGAAAGAGTACAGTAATTAATGCCATGCTGCGGGAGCGTGTACTGCCCAGTGGAATCGGCCACACCACCAACTGTTTCCTGAGCGTGGAGGGCACAGATGGAGAACATGCCTACCTCACCACTGATGACTCTGAAGAGAGGAAAAGCATTGAAGTATGCATATATAATGTAGATGCCAGAGCTTCGTCTTTGTTTTTTGGTGTTCGTTAAGGTCATTTATACTACATTTAAAGCAGCAATACAGAGCTATTGGCTTTCTATCGCCATCTCTGGTTGGAACATAAAACCAACCAGTAATTTTTTTTATTTGGATGTTTAAATTTAAATTTTAACTGCTGTAAAACAAGCTACAAACGCTCTATTATTAGCACCTTCATATGTGATTTAGTGCTGAATATTTTTCTTTCTGTTTATGAGCATGATGTAACCTCTCAGACAAAGAACTGATGTTTCTGCGAAATTGAACCTGACATCTTGATCAATCATAAATCATTATTATAAAAATGAAGTTGTGAATCAGGGTAAAATAATGAGACAAAAGTTTTGAACACTGATGTTTACTGTGTACTTTATGTTTTTCAGGTTTAAAGTTACATTTTGTAGCTTTAATGTAATTAAATGAAAACAGTTGTAACAACTGTTACATAAACCAACAGAAGCATTATCTGTAACATAATGAAAAGTTTCAGCAACTTTCATAAGCCCCTTTTGCTAAATAAAGTTCCTTAAAATAGATAACATATGTGTGTAAAGCTCTTCCAATATCATGGAATGATTTCAATGCTTTGTGTCATACTTTGTCTTGTTGAAGCTCCAACTTTAATATCTTTTTGCTTAACAGACAGTCAATCAGCTGGCCCATGCTCTGCATATGGACAGAAATCTTGACTCAGGCTGTCTAGTCAGAGTGTTTTGGCCCAAAACTAAGTGTGACCTGTTGAGAGATGATCTGGTCTTGATGGACAGGTGAGGATGAGCTTGGGTTGTCACGACTGGATTAAGGTCCTGCAGGGTAGATTGGCACACAAACAACAGACAGTCGCTGGCATACTCAAAAAGTCCTTGGCAGATACATGGACTTTTACAAGGATCTCTACAAGGTTTGACGTGTTATGAAGGGGGGCAAGTGAAAGCACTAATGGATTTTGGCAGTGCTGACCTAAATATATCATGGGTGGTAGAAACCTGTTTGCTGTTATTTTACATAGAATACTTAACCACATCTATCATTTCTGATTGCTGTTTGCTGACAGGCTAAACAGACAACAAGTCGCCTGATCTAAGATCAGTGATGAAGGGCAAAATTTGATCTGTAGTTGAAAAAACAATGTCCTGTACTCCTCTCTCCCATCAGTCCGGGCACTGATGTCACATCCGAACTGGACAGCTGGATTGACAAGTTCTGTTTGGATGCTGATGTCTTTGTGCTTGTGGCCAACTCTGAATCTACCATCATGAACACTGTAAGTAGACAAACAAGCAATGTCACGAAAACAACACAGGTATTGTTTACCGTGCAAAATGTTTATTTCTTATCCTCATTTTCATGAAATGGTTGCTTTTGTTATTTGTGTTTTATTTTGTTTGGAAAGGAGAAGCATTTTTTCCATAAAGTGAATGAGCGCATTTCAAAGCCCAATATTTTCATCCTAAATAATCGCTGGGATGCATCTGTTTTGGAGCCAGAGTATCTGGAAGATGTAAGTTTTATGACATATGACTCATAATTTGTAAGTCACTGGTAATTCACCCCATAAGACCACTGAACAAAGTGAGATTTGGGTTTGATGCATATTTGTATTTTCATTTTTATAGATTCAGTATGCTTGCACTTTATATACATATTTGTTTATTAATAGAAGCTAATGAACACTTAAAAACAACTAGCTAACAATGCTAAGGTCATAGATATGGGTCATTACACATACCATTTTATATATAACTTTAATTTAACTTAAATGTTGTTTTAAGCATTTGACAAATGAAAGTAATTAAACTTGTGATCCATTATGTATTACATAACATTTTACCACAGCATGCACTAAATGTGTTTATGATATTAAAGTTATTATAGAAAATGACATTTTCCATTATCACACGTTGAGTGAAAATAATCCAGATTATAATCCGGGTGTAATAATGTTAAATTTTATTTTGTTTAGGGTCTTACTCATCTCTACATTGTCTTTCAGGTGAGGAAGCAGCACATGGATCGCTGCGTCAGTTTTTTAGTGGAGGAGCTGAAGGTTGTGGACCTTAACAAAGCACCTGACCGCATCTTCTTTGTCTCTGCCAAAGAGGTGCTGAGTGCCAGGATCCAGCGCGCCCAGGGAATGCCAGAGACTGGTAGGCTCCACTGCTTTGTGTCCCACAGCGCTGAGCCTTCTGTTTTTGACACCATTCTGGAGGAAGACCAGGAAAAACTAAGCCTGGCCAAGTTAAAAATGAGTATAAAACAACCATAAAACTCTCCAAGGCAGTTTCTAATAAATCTTGGAGTCGCCTATTGAGTTGATACTGTACAATGACTTTGGAAATGATGCTTAAGGTGTTACCATTAAGTGTGGATAAATACACAGAAATGATACTCAGTTGCACATGCCTCATTTATGTATTTTTTATGCTGCTGGCTGGAATTATGCAGACAAAATAGCTTGTGTGCTTTTTATATTTACAGGCGGCGCTTTGGCGGAGGGATTCCAGGAGCGATTGAGAGAGTTCCAGAGTTTTGAGAGAACATTTGAGGTGAAAATTGTGACCAGTGGCTCCAAGATTATCATAGACTGACACTGAGGCTGAAAGCAATGAAGATTAAGAAACGTTTGGACAAGTTGTCTCAGTCCTGTGTGCTGTTTAGACTAGAAGAGATTTTATAATGGCAATACCCAGATGTGATGATGATCCTCTTAAGCAAAGCTGTGTGGTGTCGGTTCAGACCATCTGCTGCTGGATCTTAGACGTGTGATCTTGGTCTTCCTCATAGTTTCCAGTCAGCCATCCCATAGTGGCACCTATCTGAGACAAATTTGTGGATTTGAGTGGGTGAGCGTACCTGACATTCTTTGCATCCTGGGATGAAAATTCACAGTAATCTTTGATGCCATTATAACAATGGGTCTGTAACCTAGAAAACATCTTACAACTACCTTAAGAAAGTGAAGGAGATCAGCAAAACATGTCATCCATGTTGAGTCTAGATAAAACCCCACCGTGGTAATCTTCTTTTGACTAGATGCTTTAATGGAGATGTGATCTCTGATAGCTGCATAATAAAGCCTCAAGAACATGCTTCACGTATTTCAGGAATTTATATCCCAGTCTGCGGTGAAGACCAAGTTTGAGCAGCACACAGTCAGAGCCTGGCAGATCACTGAGTCAGTCAAAGCTATCATGGATGCCATCAATATTTCATCAGCAGAAAAGAAGTGAGTTACAAAATATTCTCTGTCTTTATAATGGATCTCTTTACGAGAACCCAAATGCATTAATTGGTCATACATTTTGATAAAGTCCTTCAGTCTAATCTAAAGCATTTGTTCTTTTTAAAGGTATTGCTATTGTAGTTTGTATTAAAAGAGTTATTGAATTAAAAATCAGAGCTTTCTCATTGTTGTTTGTCCTTGTGTTAATCTGTAGAGTTTTCTCTCTGGAAGAACGTGAGGCCCTCATGGACCGCTTGGAGTTTGTGCGAAATCAGCTGAACTTCCTAACAGAGGACATCAAAGACAAGATAAAGGCCGTCACTGATGAAGTGGCTGCCAAGGTAACCGACATAATCACTTCTTACAATGATTTACCATGGTAACCACGGTTATCTTCAAAAATAATAACTACAATTTAAGGCACAAAATGTACTATTTTTGTGTAAAGTATATAAAACCCTCTTCCACGATGTTATATATTTTGTTCAGTTGTGTTTTTTTACATATTTGTAAATTCAGAGCATTACACATTCTTAAAAAGTGTCCTGTCACAGGTCATTTGTTGCCTGTCAGTTACATCATATACATGTTATCCCAGATTTCTGCTTGCACTGCTGTAGAAACCATGGCAACACATGTGGACAATTGCAGAAGTAGTGGTTGTACCGCACACCACATTGTTGTTTTGTTCACTCACTATGAACCAACAATATTCATTACCTTTAACAGCAGATTCTGTGCATTATGTTTGGGTAATGCTAATATAACTATATAGTTAAAATGTAACTTGGTTTGTGCTTTAGTGATACGTTTCTGTTTATCAGTTCTGAAAAACTCTATGGCAGTGTAATTATCAAAGTAAGTTTCACACAAAAAGTTTGTATAATTACATTAAAATGTACATTAAGTATGATTGTTCTGAACACGTAAACCAATTCATTTGACACCCAGGTAATAAAGGTCATTATACTGGCTTTGCCATCACTGGATGATGAAGACAACATCTCCCATCGTTCCACGCTCTACCACAGCGTCATCAAGCTTCGCCTTTATTATTGTTTTGAAAATGCGACCTCTAACGGTGACAATTACATATTGTGCCTTTAATATTACGAATAATATAATTCTGTTTTGTGTGCCCTCATCTTTCTGTTATTTAATTAATTTATTTATTTTTGTATGTAAAATGACTTAATCTCTCTCTGCCAAATCTGAACAAGTCTTTAACCATGTTAAAAAGCCCTTTAGGGTAACGTTCTCAGCGCTGTCTTCCAGGTCTCCAGTGCGATGGCAGAAGAGATTCGTGCCCTGTCTGTTCTAGTGGATGAATTCTGCATTGACTTTAGTCCTGCCCGTAATGCCTTAACCCTGTACAAAACCGTGAGTTTTAATAACACACCTTATAAAATATCCTATAACAAAAAATAACAGCCAGGTTTTTACAACATTTCCAAAACAACAGATTTTCATTGTTTACCATAAAGAGACCCAAACACATGAGTTCTGTTGAGCAGTATATTATGAAAGTTTAGTTGATCACCTGTCTAACCAGTGACAGTTGTCTGTGTTATCACTGTATGAGGTCTGAATTGTCACTATTCACATGACATACCGTCATGTTCAACAATGAAAGATTTACAATACGAACATTGCATTTATTTATAAAGTTAATTATGCATTCACTGAGTTAACATGGTATACTAAGTCTTCTTTTAGAATTTTAGTAAACATAATATTCAGGCCACAGAACAACTTAGACCATAATTCTGCCAAATAAGCCATGTTCCTAAATCAACATCTTTGGCTGGTCTCAGAACAACATTCCTGTCCAACAACTATAGTCCTGGCCCTGTCCTCAACTCTAACCCTTAACTACCCCTGAAATTGCAGGCAAATTATTGTTGCTGATGGTTGATAAGAATGTTATTTGAGATCCAACCCAATGCCAGCGCTAACCCTAATCCTAAAATCTGATTGGCTGGTAGGAATGAAGTTTCAGGACTAACAAAGATCCAGACATAAGATCACGGAGCAACATGTCCTACTTGGCAACAGTAAGGGTGCTGATTGTATTAATTAAGAGTTAAGGACATAACATGTGTTCATTATGCAGAAACTCCTGGCATATGTAGAAGAGAGAATGGCAAAGAATTTGGACCACCGTTGTTCCAGTAGTATTAATGGATGTGTGTTGACATCTCAGAGAGAGATTATGGGTAGATATCCACTACACACATATTATTACACAATCAAATAGCACATCAACAGATTTACACACTGCAACACTCAGGATATAAGATCTTCAGTAAATAAACATTAAGTGTAAGAACTGAACTGCTTTCCCCATTGACTTGTGTCTTCTGATTCTTATGTCTAGACACAATACGTCCTCTGCTGCCCCCTGCTGCCCGAGGTCAACTACACCTCCCCAGCAGGAAGTTTAACATGACCTATGACTTGAATTTTGCCTGCCTATGTGCCGATTTTGAGGAAGACATAGAGTTTCAGTTTTCACTGGGCCTAACATCTTTGATGAACCGTTTCCTGGGCCCTGCTAAAGCGAGACAAGCTTTGAGCCTGCTTGACCGAAATATAAAAGTATTCAGCTGTTTTTAATTAGCTAATTAAATAATTCATATTAAATTATATGCAGATGAGCAGTTTGTCATGCATTTTTAAAATGTTTAAGAACAACAGATGCTTTATAAGGGTTTTTGGCAGTAATGTTTCCCTAGAACTAAGTGTCATGATGTGTGCTTATGCACAGGCCACCTCTTCCTCTGCTCCCATGGGAACCCCGGCCCATGAGGAGCTAGCCATCTCTATGGCAACAGGGCTGGTCTCTCTCACTTCAAGAGCATCAGTGAGCATGCTGGTCATTGCTGGAGTGGTAAGAAGTATTTGAAGTATTTAAAGCTCTTTTTACTGAAGGTGGTAAACGCTCACAGCTCTATAAACACATACATACATATTTTATGTTTGGACAGGTGTGGCGTTCTGTAGGGTGGAGGTTCATTGTTCTGTCTGTGAGTCTCTATAGTTTGTTGTACCTGTATGAAAGACTTACCTGGACCAACAACTCTAAAGAGAGAGCTCTCAAGCATCAGTTTGTGGACTATATCGCTCAAAGACTGCAGGCCATCTTTCATATCATCAGTAGCAACTGTGGACAGCAGGTGCAACAGTGAGTGAACTAAAAATGTAAAGTAATGCTTCTGTTAGTCGTACTGTGTAAATACACTTAAAAAATAAAGGTGTCCTTTATTTCCTAAAAGTGTCCTCCAAAGAACCACTTCTTTTTTTACCTTTTAATAGTCCATAGAACCACTATAAAGAACTACTATATAGAACTTTTTGTGCAATTTGAAGGTTCTGTAGATGTTAAAGGTTTATTATAGAACACAAATAAAGGCTTAGGATTTGATTTTTTTTGTTAGTGTTGAATACACAGAAAGCAAGTTTAGAAAGTTTAGTATGTTTAGTATGTTTAGTACAGAAAGTTTAGTATGTAAGTGATATTAGAAACCACACCTGGTTTGGATTGCATTGAACTGGGTTGCAGGCAGGTGTAATACATAAGGACACAGACAAATTTGTAGAAAAGCTGGACTCCAGCAGCCTGCCAACTTCACTATCCTGGGACGCAGAAATCTATTTTTGTCCTCTGTTGAGGACATTAGATCTAAATAAATATTGCTGAAAGCAAATATTTCACAGTTTGAATCTGATTATAACATAAAATACATGTATTGGGCTTTATAGTGTTGCCAGTTTGAAAGACTTTGCTGGCCATTTGCTTGGAGAACATTTACTGTGTTTACTAAATCAGTGTAAATCAATAATTTATTCCCTGTTATTTTTTAATCCCCGGTGTTTTCCACACCTAGTACCTAAAACTCAAAGATTAAGAATTACTAAGTAAATAATGTGAAACATTTCCTGCCTTTTCCATCATTTAATAATCACCACAATGAGATCCACTAGATCAGGGTAAATATTTTACCTACAAGCTGATGACAACTGGAGATAAAAAGACAGCGTTGCACTCGAATAATCTCCACGCAAACATGCATTTGATGAACGTATGAAACCGTTTGAAATATTGGTTTATATGCTCTGTATCATGAGGGTGAGCGGGTGAGGTGTTAAGGATGTGTGTCTCCACATTCTTACAGGGAAATGGTGGCCGTCTTCGCCCGCATGTGCCAACAGGTTGATAAGAGCGAGATGGAGCTTGAATCGGAGATCCGCAGACTTACTGCCAGGATCCAGCGCCTGGAGAGTGTCCAGAGACACTCCAAAACCCTCAGGTAAAAGTCACGATATGCGTGAGAGAGAAATACCAATGACTGACAGCACTGACTAGAAATAATTACTCTTAATTGAAAGCAAATCCTTGAGTAAGACTGGATTTTACAGTAAGTAGAGGTGGGGCATTCTTACATTGTATACAGTCTCAGAATGCTTTTATTAAACAACGCTGGAAATGCGAATTGTGATTTATGCAATGCTAATTGAAATGGGTTTATTCTAAATTTTTTTATTTAATCCCGTTTTGGTCCCAGACATAAAGCCACTGATCTGGAATCACAGCTGGACTCTTTCTCAGCTCGATATCTACAGATTCAACATTAACCTCCATTAACTAGTGCAGAGAGTTTATTGAGAGCACAACATTGAGGTTAGTTTAGATTATCTTTCAGTTTTGACAGCTGCAACAACCTCAGGTTTCGGGAACAACATGCAAGAGTCCATACTACAAGTAACAAAGGTTTTACAGAAAGTGAAACATTACAAATATTCTACCAATACAAAAAATGTAATTCTTTGGTATTTATCAAATCAGGTAAATGACAGTGTCAGGTAATGACAGCCTTTACAATAATAAAACAAATTGTGTCATGTTCAGAAATAATTACCATTTACAAACGGTTTACTCGATGAAAAGCTTTTATTGGTTATGAGAACAAATAGTAAAAGGTGTCACTGACACTTTACAAATACAAATAAATTCTGGGTGTTAAAAAAAAGACTTTAAAAGATCCCACAGCAAGTGATCATTGTTTTCTGAAACAACATAATGACATGATACAAATCTGTTTTCTATAACAAAAGAGGTTAAATTAAGAGGAATGTGTGTTAGAGTCGAGAGGCAGTTATGTCTGATGTTGTTCAAGTCCATGATACATGTGTGAGATGCAGAAATACTGAAGTTAAACTCAATTGTTTGGTCTTAGATAGTTACAGCATGTAGGACCATCCAGATGTTTCGTCCATCATTAAGCCAGCAAGGATTGTTTGTAATTTGTTTGTAATTAACAGGCACATTAAACTGATGAAACTTTCTATTTCAATTATGACTGTATCACTCTATATAAAATATATCAAACCCGCTATGAATTATATACTTTCTTTTTTGGTAAACCACAATGTTTAAGTGTTGGTGACAGTCTCTTACAACACTTGCAAGATTGCACTTCAGTTTTCATTGTGCTGTTCAAGTGCGTTTAAACCTAAAATGTTCCTGCTGTGCCTGAAAAGTAACAAGTGAAAACACAATTATTTTGTTTTTTTATGGTATGTTGCTTTCAGTGCCAAAAAAACCCTAAATCTGTGTTTATGCTACAATGAAAGAAGGCTGCATTACCTCTGGTACACTTTAATTTTTAAAGCTGAGGGGCAGAGCAAATGTTTGTAGTATCACATGATTGATGTGAATTGCTGCAATGAGGAAATCTTCCACAGAGGTTACAGTGCAGTAATTCTGTGTTTGGCAGCACAACCACCTCAGCAAAAACAACCACGGCCTAGTTCCGATTCACGACTACAGTGCTCGCTCACTTCCTCTAACAATGAGGCAATATTGCAAGGGAAACCATTAAAATGGAAAATATAAGCATTCAGGGCTCATGTCACAGGTTGTTTTCTAAATGTATACTGTAAATGCAAAAAAAGCTGATTGATAAAGATCTGGATATTATAAAAGCCGCAATATTGTAATTTGATAGTTCTAATACTTAAGATTTAAAATCACTTTCACAGTTGTTACCTTTGTTCACACTGATTCAGTTTTAACTTCACACGTCATGATTTAGTTCAATTTTCAGCAGTAAATCAGAAACTGTTTTAGAGTGTTTTTGTAAACAGTACAGAGGGAGCAAGCTGGTTTCTTTAGAATCAGTGGACTGTGGCCTTGCTAGCACAGTGTTTGATCTTATCCATGGGATAAGTCTCAGTGTTTTCACCGGACGATGGGACTAAAGACAACAGAACATAATATAATCAGTGATGTTGTCCACACTAGATGTGGTGCGATAAATGCCTTCTTCTTAATAGGATCTATTGTCTTTTGTCACTTTGTGTGTTGATAACATCCGGTGTAGACACTATATCAGTTAGTTAGCTGAAATATCCATAGGATAGTCTGTAGCTTGCTCCTTTACAGCTAGGCTCACTGAAGGTATGTACTGGCTGGCTAGGAATGTTCCAGGTGTAATACAAAGTGTATTAATGGCATAATGTTGATTATCACAGAAAAACAAGGTCGGTCTGTGCAAAAAGACCTTTAGAATTGGCAACAGGCATCACAATAGCAACAGAATTGCCAGGACTATCCTGGCAATAGAGGCTGCAATTCAACAGACATGGGACTATTGAGGTACTATATCCCCCTGTTATTCTTATTGTTTGGGCCATGTTTACACCTTATTTTAAACAATGCAACCAATGTGCATCCACGACTCAATGCATCTGACTACAAAATTATTTCCTACATGTTAACATGACACTATTGTAATAGATCCCTCCTACTGACCTCCTAATGTCTGTTTCTAGAACCTGTATTGAACCCAGAACATTCCCTATACCATAAGCATGACATCATACAACCCTATATTATACTGAATCATTTCAGGTTGAAACAATTTGCCTTCACATTATGCTAATTTAACTTCATGTACCTTAATTTACCATCTGATGTTGTAAACGTGAGGAATTTCCATTAATTGTTAAAATGTCCTTTTATAGCATAACAAACTGCATGTTTAATGAAAAACAGAAGTGACTGCTTAAAGTTTTATCCAATACAAAGGCAAATAGCATGAATCAGGAATTTACTGTATATCCATTCAGAACACCGAATGTGATCTGGTATCATAAATGTAGAATTAAACCTGCACGCATTGTTAAAAACATCAAAAATAAAACAACCCAAATTAAAACACCCAAAATGTGTAATTCAACAGCTAGAATTAAAAGCAAAAATAGCAATCAATACCATTTTTAATGCACTCACAAAAATCAGTCTTTCAGTTTTAATTTCTATTGATTGGCACAAAATTAACATGATTACTGTGTTCAAGTGGATTATGACATTAAGGCTTGCTTTCTATCCGACACAGGCGGAGGGTGCTAAACCTTCAACACTCACATTTGTGAAAAATATGCACAGTGTACCTTGTGATCTTACAAAACCATGATAGTTTCTCAGCTTTCCTGCCACAGATCTGAAGCACTACATGAATTCAAATGTGTGCAGAAACATCAGTGTGTGCCATTACGTGACTATCTTCTAGTGCAAAAGCATAAAAAATACAGTCCTAGCTAGAGTCTTGTCTTGAATGGGTAAGTGTTCATTGTGTGTGGGAAGGCAGAAGACAAAGCTGAAAGTTAGACTGGTAATAGCCAAAGCCTCTTGTTAGGTATTAGGCTGCACTTCCAGCCAGATCACTATTGGCAGAGAGTGTCACAAAGCATCAAGGCCATGGTTGCTTTTTTTGCTTTTTTTTTGGTTTAAAAACATTTAATCCAACCTTAACCATTATTCTCTAATACAAATATGCAGGTTCCTCAATGTGTGAAGGAACTAAATTGAACCCTGGTGAAGACAGATGGCCAGACATATGGGCTAAAGTTAAATTTTTCTCAGCAGGCAGTAATACAGTCTAATACATTAAAACAAGCCAAACATGTTTGTTAGGCTTAAAGGACTGTGAGTGAGCTTAGTTATCTCACTGTTTCTCACAACTACATGATACCAACCCGAGACTGAACTATTTATGATGAAACAGACGCATATATTGTGTTTGTCATTTTTTGTTCCCAACACACAACATCTGCTGAACACTAAAAGAAATTTTAGGTAGGTTTTTAAATGACAGCCCCAGTTAACTGTCGTTTAAAAAAAAAAAGAGAGAGAGAACAGCTTCAACATCAAGTTTCTCCCATTGTGTTGCACAAAGTCAATTAAGTTTGGAACAACACAAAGGAGAGTAAATGACACATTAAATTTTGGGTGAACTATCCCTTTAAATAAATCAAGGTGAAACATTGATGCAACAAGTCTGATCCAATGGCCTACAATGCAGTGCCAGGGCAGGTCACAACTCATCCTTCTGTTTATGACATTCACTTTTGTGGGGGCAAATACAATTGTGATTTGAAGAGAAAAAGAGGAACAGAAAAAAAAAGAAAAATAGTCAAGACACCCACTACAAGTATCCATACACCAGAACATCCAAACACTGTCAGAAGTGCATATGTTATACATACAAGCACAAAGAATGGCAGATATTTACAATACAGTCTGTCCCCCACCTCGAGTCTGACACGAAGCCCAGAGACATAGAGAGAGAGAACCATGGGAAGGTCTTCAACGTTGGTCCTTGTCTCTTCGACTGACTACAGAATGGAAGGATAGTGTGGTTTAAGAAAGAGAAGATGAAGAAAACCAGGCCGGTCCAGTGTGGCAGCGGTGTACTACAGTGACTGTGATTGGAAAGAATGGTTTCCCGGAGTCCCGCCCACTGAGGTCAGTTCCATATCCTGAGGAAGCTGTCCCAAGAACCAGTGGCCACAGCCATGCCATCACTGGTCACCCCCAAACAGCTGACCCTGTTGTCATGCCCAGCTAAAACACCTACAAACAGAAACGAATGTATTAGGGAAATTTAAATGCTCAGTGTTTGAGAATGCATGGTCTCTAATAACGCTGTTTGTAAGGATATACATATTAGGCATTTATTATAAGTTAACTATTTACATTTTATGGCTATTAACTATTATGATGATCATATAATATTGACAGAAAAAACTGAACTCAATGTAAACTCAAAGGCTTCTAGCCATGCTATGTGGATTTCATCTACGCCGAGAACACAACATACATTTAAGAATATATCAGTCATTGCAGAACATTTATCCAGAACATGACAGTGACAGTTTGAACAGGATCTCCTAAAAAAATCCAAGACAGTTGGAACGGTTAGACCAACTGATACGCTACATGCTGTGACATTGAATAATGGTTTGTTACAGCTAAACTTGCCAATATAGGAGAAATAATATCAGCTGATATGGAGATTATTGTTAGAAAGTACTGACCCGCACGCTCTCCCTTTAATGTGTCCCACACATTGCAATTGAAGTCGTCGTAGCCGGCCAGCAGCAGGCGGCCACTCTTGGAGAAGGCCACAGAGGTGATGCCACAGATGATGTTGTCATGAGAGTACATCATCAGTTCCTGGTCCGCACGAAGGTCAAACAGCCGACAAGTGGCGTCATCAGAACCCGTGGTGAACGCGTTACCATTCGGAAAGAACTAAAGAAACGAATGGAAACCTACAATGTAACTGGTTTTCTAATGAACACAATTCTGAATAAACATTATGGCTAAAATAAAACAATATGTTAAAAAAGAAAATTTTAAATACATTTTATTTTAAATTAGTGTTGTGCAACTGAGTTTAGACACAGTAAGAAAGTATCAAACTTTTTTCATGCAATCATGCAAATGAACCAAGTCATAAACTACTATTTATTGTTAGTTCATGTTAATAATACACTAACTAATCTTAATGGGTATTAATATAATTACAAATATTAACCACAAAATATTGCATTGTTTAATGTTGGTTCAGGTTATTACTAACCAAAAATCTAAAGTGACAAACAAATGAGGCATCATCTAACCAAAGTGACAAACACAAAGCCAAACAACATCCGAAAATGACTTCATTTTGACACTTACACAGACGGCATTGATATCAGACACGTGTCCGGTGAAAGACTGTCTGCACATTCCGTCTCGGATGTCCCAGAGTTTAGAGGACGCGTCGCAGGCACCTGATACGAAGGTCCTGGTGTCTGGGCTGAGAGACAAGCTCATCACGTCTCCACTGTGCCCTGTAAAGGTGGTAGTCTGCTGCCCGGTCTCAATGTCCCACAGTGCACTGCAGAGGAGGACAGCTAGGTCACACTCAGTACAACACTGCTTGATAACTTCTTTATGTAACCTTTACCCAGTAGTTGTAACTAATTCGCTGAAAAGCAGCAAGTGGGCACGTAAAAATGAAAACACTTAATGGAGTATATGATATGCAATTTCTTAATTCTTTTATTTTTTTTTTTAATTTTCATTATTTTAAAATATATTACAAAACTAAAAATATATAACCAAGATAGGGTTCACATTGGTTCTGGGAAAAGAAAGCACTATTTCCTATTGAAGTCTCATTTCTATCTACATCAACAAAAAACATAAGATTCTACATTATAACTTCCTGAAGTACTAAAATCATTCAGTTATTGCAAACCATTGTGATATGCAAGCCACAATATTTTGATATATTGTGCAACCCTAGCAAGCACAATTATTTTTACTTTGCACCATGTCTTAGAAATGAGCTTGCTCTGTATTTCAGCATTACATTAGCCACCCTGTTCTTTAGATACGAGCATGTGTTATACTGGCTGACCAAAGGGGACTTTCACTCATAATACAATCATGGTACAGGACATAGAGAATGACAGTTATCATCTTTTGTGTTCCACAGAGGCAAAAACACCATATAGGTTTGACAATGATGGAAAAGGTTTCAGTTTTGGATAAATTATCCCTAAACAATCAATCACGCTGTGATGGCCTCACCATGTGGTATCTCCGGAGCTGGTAACGATCTGGCTATCATCCAAAAAGCGGCAACATGACAAATAACCTGGTGAGAAAGTAAGAGATAACAGAAGTTACAGCATGTCCTACTTACCTCTGTTAATGTGTTGGTAATTGGTAAGTGATTGGTAAAACACCTTCTCAGTTCTGACATAGCCCTTACCTGTGTGTCCTGGCAGTTCTCTGGTGACTCTGACGTTGCCCTCACGGGTTTTAAGGCTGTAGATGGAGCAGATGTTGTCCAGGCCTCCACAGGCTACATAGTTCCCTGAGGGAGCGTAGGCACAAGTCATCACCCATGATGATCTTAAGGGAATGGCATGAATCTGGAATGAACCAAAAACAGCTTTAGGTGAACTTACAGACTGTAACTTACAGACTCTTGCCTTGACTCCCATTGAAACTAAACCGTACTACGCCTGCTTAGTACATGGATGGAAGACCAGCCTTCTGAAAAAAAAAACCTGTCTGCTGGGCCAGATGTTAAACAGGCCAGCAGGGGGAGCTCACTCTGTGGTTTGTGTGGGTCTTCATGCCCAAGAATAATGACAGGGACATTCTCTGAGGTTATTAAAGCTCATATATAAAGGGGTGTAACCTCACATCCTGGACAAATTTGCCTGTTGTTGGCATCATTGCCTCCTAATCATCATCATACACAGACTGAGATACTGAATTAATATACATAAGTGTAAACTAAAGTGTAAATAAAATATGTGGTATGAAAGGTAAACAGGCTTAGCTCTGTAACATGTTAAGTTTATGTGTATGGACGATGGTTTTCTCTAAATAGTGGGACACCAGTTTGTACTGACTCACACAAGTATAACATGTTGGGCTGGACTTACCTTGTTTGTGGTGTAGCTGTCCCAAATGATGAGTTTGCCATCTTGTGAGGCACTAACTAGTAACCTTGAAATTTCAAAACAAGAATGTTAAACAGTAAGTTAAACAGTATAGAAGTGTTCATAATTTATATGCTTACTGTACATGCTTTAAATACCAAACACTTAAATGCTTACATTATTTTCTTTAACTGTCAGTATTTAAGCATGTTCTTTCAAACCTCCCTCTAGGAAGTGACATAACAGACTTCCAATGTTTTCCATTCTAACCTTTCAAGAAACAAAACTGACCTGAAACATTTTTACTTGAGATGTATTGTTTAACATGTCATATTAAGGGAATATTTCATAGCTTCATCCAAACACATTGCAGGCAGCTTTGGGCACAAACTCGCTGCATTCAAAAATGGTGCCTCCTCCCTCAAGCACTGGAAGGGATGCACAGATGGGAAAAAACAAATGACAGAGAAAAGATAGGAGGGAGGAGAAGATAGACTGGAGCAGGAGGCAGCCTGCATAATCCCAGAACACCCCTGAGTTGTGAGAGGGCTGCTGTATTATTCATTGAGTGTACACTGACAGAGCTGCAGGGTTCCTCTGAGAGAGCCCCTCCTCCAGCTCCCACCTGCCTCCTCTCTGTTAACTGACCTGGAATCAGTGGCCCAGTGCATGGCGTAGATTTTGGCTAAATGGCCTCGAAGGGTTCGCCTCGTTCTCATCTGGATCCTTCCCACTGAATCCAGACCAGCTGTAATCTAACACACAGAAGTCTTAACTTGCAATGACATTCTAAAGCAAGCGGGACGCGGTTCATGAATACAAGTCATGCTGTTTTTCGCTTGCGTGTGTGAAATGTGCTTGTGGTTGATTTGATACTGACATTAGTATTTAAAATGTATGTAAATTACTGAATTACACAGCTTTTTACAACAAGTCATAAAGAGAAAATTTCAAATTATGAAATCATAAAAGTCATGAAATCAGCAGGGCGGGCGGTTGATGTTTAATTTTTGATGGAGGCCTTGGCATGTAAGAGTGTGTTTAATATTTCAGTGCTCTTAAGAGCATGTTCGGCAATACACGTCAGTGGGCCATTTGCATGTCTGTGCTGAGCTCAGAACACAGGAGATTGGGAACCTCCATAGATACTCATGTTAAGATGGGCGGGTCCAGAGGTGCAATAATAAGGGACATAGGAACACAGCATGGCCGGCAGCTTACCTGGGACAGGCTGGAGTCGCTGCATGCTTTCCTGGCATCCTGTAATGGGAACAACAGCATATCAAGAGTATAATCATCCTACTGAATACAGCTCAGGAAACATATAATCTAAATACACCTAAGGTGTATGAGAACATCTAGCCAGTCAGTTCCACAGGAAGTATGTATTGAAAAACTATGTTTACATAGCTGAAAACAGAATAGTGGAAAATAGAATAGCTGAGAATAGAATCAGCAGGGAGCTGGCAGTACAATATTGTAATTATATCACTATCATGATATAAAAAAATTGCAATAGTGTACAGTGTATAGTTAAGAGTAACACCCACTCACACACACACACACACACACACACACAGATACACAGATACATGCAGATATTATTATTTCACTTAGTGTAAGAAACAGCAGAATGTATGGTAACCTAATGCTACATACATTTCTTCCCATGTAGATTCTGGATCTGACAATAAAGAACTTGCGTTGTTATCAAGCAGACAGCCTCAGAAAGACCTGCCAATTAATCAATCTGGCTATTTTCCGACCACTATTTCCTAGTATTTCCTAATGCGTACCCCCCGATCCGCATGTCACTAACAGCACAGTCAGAATCTGTTGGGTGATAAAGTGTGGAGATGTGGACTGGTGGAGGTATCCACCAGATCTTACCCTGATCTGATTGCGCAGCTGCTCTGCCTCCTGCCGCAACTGCTCCAGCTCACTCATGATCCTCCGAACAGTTCACTTCCTTCTGCTTTGATAATACTGACAAAAACCTGCAACATACAAGAGCACATTCACATTAAAAAGTCAATAAAGAAAGTATAACAAAGCACTCACGGTTGATCAATGCGTTCAAGCCACTCATCACACAGTTACATTAAATAATCAATTTCCATATTTATCTGGACACTTTATCAGTGGTTTCATAGATATGACGTCTCAATGACAGGTTCTTCTATTTAGAGGGAAATATAGAGAAAGTGTTGTATGATTAAGCAACAGTACAACTTTTTCCACTAGGCTGAATGGAACTAGGGCTGTATCACCATCATTTAGAGAAGACAGCAAACACTCCAGCTATAGCAGTGCCAACTGAAGAGCTGGGCACGCTGTGCTCCTTTGTTTAATGAGGGGCAGCACTGCTTGGCACTGCCAAATAGTTGACTTCCCTAAAAATATAGCTAACACCAGCTCAAAAAAGCCAGCAACCAATTAAACGGGTCACATACAGTGTAATGCGTAGCAGAATGGCAACAAAAAGCAAATAATGAGGTACATTCAAAGGCCATATGCAAATAGTCCCAACAGTTATTCCAACGTTATTTATGTGTCAGAGCCTCCTGCATTACAGAAAATACATTACAATACTCAACAAGTAATTAATTGGGTTATTAATTAGACTATAAAATGTCAATTGTTGTTTGACACAATATAGGAACAACCCTAAAGGCGGTTCACTACTGTCCTGACCTTCTGAAGCCGTTCTGAAATTACTACATTTCGGCATAAAGGTTTTTTTTAGGGAAGCACAGTGGCATGACTACAAGCAATGTTGCTAAAAACAGGAAGACTGGTCCCAACCCTATAAAGACAAAATACAGGAAAAGCAAGCAATGGCCACCGTCCTTTTTAAACTAATAGCTTTCCATTATCCTATTCACACGATTTAAAAGCATAACACAACCACAGCACAAAAATCATTTCACTAAAGTGATGTTGATTAAATAATCGAGTATCTAAATATCAGTAAAGATATCAAGCTTTCTGCTTAAAGCATATGAATAACACTTTTAATCAAATAATTTATTATCACACATCCGGGCATTTATAATACGATAAACTCCCTTAATCTCTATGTGTTCATTCCTAATGTAACCTATGACACTCAGAGCCAGTTAAAACTGCCGTGATAAACCGAAAGAAATGCACTTGTAAACACACGGTGAGACTTTTACCTGGTAATGGTTTTAATCTTTCAAGTCCGCAGTTTTAATGACATAACTGAGCTTTCAGTATCGATATTAACGCTACATGTCACGCAATATGAAGCTAGTCAACTATAACAACAGATTCAAAACCACATGTTGCATTTCACGGTAGCATTTATATACTAAAACACAGGCATAAACAATGTCTGAAAACACACACTGTCGCACTTTTGCTATGAGTCAAGATCATTAGAGAGTATATTATAATACAGTTTGGTTAGCACAGTGGCTAGCGAGCTGTGAATGTATCATGTCAGTTACTCAAGACCAGCACACAAACACTGACACATTACCTCCTGTATTAACACTACAGACCTCTTCTGTCGTCTGTACCGATGTCTTAATATGTAGACTGATGATTTTAAAATATTATTGCGCTCATTTCGTCCTATTTACATCCAAAACTGGGCCTCGAGCGCCAAATTTACGAGATACAAGGCAATTCACAGTAAGATTACCACACCCATACTGATATTGAGAGCATGGCAACAATTTTGTGGAGGGGGAAACGAAAGCTTTCTCTTTTGTTTACCCAAAGTTATTCAGTCTAGCTGGGTAAAACTGACTGTAATCAGTGAACTACACAGTTTTATTTTATATTATAGCGAATTAATTGTATTTTCCACTAAAGAGTGTGAAATTTAACTAAGGAAATCCAAATGTGTCACCCGCGCTTGAAATGGTTCTGGCTATCAGCTTCCTCAATTATCAAAATGACTTGAGTAGTTTGATATATTTGGACGTGCAGCGTTAGAGGCCTTTGGTTTGTAACATGTATTTGTATATATTTGTGAAAATTTATTGCACGAGCATTATGAGGAAAAAAAAACACGAGATTGTGTGTTCTGATGCTTTAAATGGACCACTATATTATAAATACATAAATATATTTGGTTCTGTCCATAATTGCAGTATGTGTTTGAGTTACTACAAGAAGTCCAAGTTCTATTATATAGTACCACAATATACTCACATATACTTGTTTGATTTTAAGGTGAGCCCTTTCACAGCATAAGGTCAGAGATTACCACCTATTTAAAGGCACATCCCATGTTCAGTGGTGGATGCTTGTCACACATTCAGTTTTTAAAGAACAGTTAAAGATACTTTGGCTTATTTAAGTTATTAAACCTTTAATGTTATAACCAGTTATTACATATACAGTAAACAGATATGTATACTTCTACAATAATACAAATAACTGAAGCATTTGTGGCACGTCATGGGTTAAAAATATAACCAGTATGTTACTCTCCACACCCATCACTTTATCTCTCTTGCTCATCCCTCATTTATAAGCCCAATTCAAAGTATTAAAATAAGAAATAAGACATTGTTCATAACCATGATTCCGTACCATCAAGACTTACCTATTCTGTAGGTGAACTCCACTAATGTAAATGCAAGGGTGCCCAGTGGAAGCACACAGCTCCCTCTGTAGTGTGCAAGCTTGTGCTGATCAGAGTACTGTCACTATGGATAGGCAGTGGGTACCTCAGTTAACAGCCAGCACATCTACACTGAGAGCTGCACATAGTGGTGACAAGGTGGGGTTGGATGGGGGGGGGACTGTATAGTGAAGTGGAAAGATGAGGTCTTAAAGAGACAGTATTGGTGTCGCCATCTGTTCAATTTGTCGATGTCACAACCAAGTAAACGTTAAGCAGAATACATAAGCATTGTTCTGAGCTTTTAATTATTAACCCTTTGCTTAGATTATCTGGATGTTTGCACAAAAGGCAGGAACGATTCCTGATTGTTAGATCACTTTGTAATGAGGGCTGTCAATAATTTATTAAAATGGAAAGCCTTTTCATGTAATGCGTTGTCAACACTTTTATTTTAAGTGCTTCATTGAACTAGTTGTGGTTAATTATGTTCCTATTCACAGATAAATTTGTGCTGATCAAAACATGTCCCTGGCTTGTTTAATTGAGCTTGATTTCATACAACTGTTCCGCTGGATGAGGATTTAAATTAGTGTGTTGGCATTGATTGTGAGTTAAAAACTGTGAAGTTTAAATATCACACAAGCAAATCAACTTTGAAAGTCACATCTAAGATAAAGACTCTGAGAGTCTTTATGAATTTTCTTGCATATATCTCACCTAGAGATACTGATATCACCAAAGGGAATCCAATTACAAGGCAATATTTTGAGTTGCTAAATATCCTTGAATGATACGATAGGTCATGAAACACAACCCTGTTGAGACATCCACCTCACATCCTCATTGTTCCCTAAAATCCTAAAGAAATCTATAAGATAATTTAAGCCATTCTTCTCCACAACCACACAGCTTTATTTTCAGAGCTTTGATGAAGCTCTAGAATTTCAAACCATGGTGAAGAGGAAAGAGGTTAGATATACATATCCTAACCATATATGTGTGTGTGTGTGTTTAAATATATTTATAAATACCTATTCTCTAAAACCATGCCCCTCCAAAACACATGAACATTTGATGGGCAACTAGGACATCCTATCAAATTAGACCAAAAGATTAAACAAACATGATGTGCATCACAAATGGTGTGCATGTGTATACATATACACTGCTCACAAAAATTAGGATCCACAAAACCTCTGATTTTGTCCATGCACCATACACCCTACTGAACAGTCAATGTGTGGCAATTTTGTCCAGTTTGACATGCTTCTGTTCACCCCTGCCAATATGTCACTTACTACTCAATCACAATAATTGAGTTTGCATCTCATTTGCATAATTGAACAACTTTCTTTGACTTGGCGTTTGCTTTTCTGATGTTCTTGTTTAATAAAAAACTGAAATGCTTTTTATAATCATATTAATTTTGAAATATCTCCTAATTTTTGTGAACAGTGTATTTGGATTACTAACATTTGGGAGTTTGTTTCCCAATTACTTTCTAATTCAATTGCATTTATTTCCTAATTTCCAAGTTCCAATGAGCTTTAATTTTACTCAAAGGTTTAAAGTGGTATTCATATCACTACATCACTTCAGATGAAAGCAAAACAGTGTTCTCTAGGGTCCTGTGTGTCCTGGATGCTTCAATAGCAGGATTTTTCTAATCAATATGCTGTCAGCCTAAATAAAACACAGAGGCATGATCATATTTCAGTTCGTCTAAAATACAGTTTTAATAAATTGGTTATAAATGCATCTTGGGTTGATAATCTGTTCATGTAGATGAAATGACAAGATGATACGTAACAACTACACATGCATACATTTGAAGACTGTTCATTCCATGAGAGTCTATTTTTCATTATTAAAAAATAAAATGCATTTCACTCTGCTGTTCTACATTTTAAACCAGTTATTTCTAATTGTAGTAAATAGGTAAGCTCTGATCATAGCAAAACTAGTGCAATTTACTACTAGAGATGTGTCATTAATGCCCGTATTCTGTGCCCAGACATACACATGGCATACAATTTAAATATCATCATAAATAGTTTGTTGGTGTTCTAATTTTATTGCAATGCAGTTATTAAGAATGCACATTAATAGTGGTTACATTCAGTAATATGGAAAAGCTGTTCGTTTATCATGCATTCGTCATTTCAGATTCTTCCAAATTAGCCAAATCTATTGAAATATTTAAACAGTAGTTAAATCTAATAAAACAATCTTACTTTTCATTGCCTGATAGAATAATGCATTGATGCTCTTTAATGTTCTCAATTTATAATAAATACTTAGTGGTCCTTACATCTCGGCAGATCATCCCATCATAAATACTTTGCTAATAATGCATAGTGACAAAATTATGAAGACAAATTCCATTAAAGACACCCATTTAAATTTTTGGTAAATTTAGTCTACCAACAATTCTGGTTTGCATAGTTACAATATCTGTTCATAAAAAACCTTCACCCTAAAACTGTTGAAAGGGGCTTTTATCTTATCATAATTGATCTAGTTTGCTACACATGGCTTTTGATATATCTCTATAGGATAAAGGGTTTCCACCACAGGAAATGCACTTTTAACTTGCCAGGCCTAACGATTGAACTGTATGCCCAAGATGTTGTTGCTTATGTAGTAGATTTAATATATTGGTATATGCATTCAGTTCTGTTTAAACGTTTGGGCTAAAAAGCTCCCACATCAGCTCGCTCACTTTCAACACGGTACTGCTTTTGCTTTGACCTTTCATGCAGAGTCTTTGAAGTTGCGCCCTACCGAGCCCTGATCCAGAATGCCCCGGAGCACACAGCATTAAAGGGGCTTGCTGGAAGACAGATGGCCTAGGGAGCACACCCTGCTTGCACACCTGGGCACAGATCACCCTGAGAGGGTGATGTGTCCTAAAGTGAAATTCATTCATAATGTCACTCATTGTACTGCACGCAGTAACACTATGTTTGGCAGAAGAAGCGCTGACAATATTGATGTGCTTTTATCAGTGCGGCAACAGCGCCACTTGGTGGTGAAGAATTTGCATTACTTCGAATGTGCATGCTTGAGAAATGGACATTATTAAACAGATATATAGAATAGTTAGAATTATTTCTGAGAGGATAAATATTCAATGCTAATCCATAAATTGAACAAAATACTTTCTATATTTCCAGTCAATTCAGAATATACAAAGTTTCCAGATAAGCTTTAAAGTATTACAATAAAATATAACTAACCTCAAGAAAAAGTGCTTTGCTGGCGCTCTTTATATATATTTAATTTATTCCTCTAGTTTCGAAACCCTTCATTTTGTGCTCTATAGAATAAATGCCCTCCTCAGTGGACACCCTCTGAAGAAGGCTAATGCCATAAATTAGACCATAAATACACCAAAAATAGCTGTGCACACTCTGCATACTATATTCCTCATTCACTTAAGCCTAGCTTTGTGCCTACTGTTAAAGTGAATGAAAGATTTCACAGGTCCAGTGTTAATCACATGTCCATGTTGAAGGCTCTCATTAGAAGGTCCAGATCTCCCACGCTGGCTGCCTGGAAAAGTTCTGGCTGGTCCATAAGGGACAGAGCAATCCTCAGAGCCGCCCAGATGTTGCTGGACATCACCTGGTGACTCCTGCTCTTCCTCTGCTGGTGCAGAGCTGTCAGGAAGTTGCTCACTGCCTCTCTGAAAAAAAAACATAAGCATTTTAGGTAACAAGCTAGGAAATAAATATAAATATATACATAATCTGTAAATTGACAGATTATATATTGCGTCTCTGTAACACCCCTATAAATTGTAAATACCCCTGGAACCTGGAAACAGCATATTTTAGTGACATGATAGAGCAGCCTAATTCAAAAAAAGGATATAACTAATTACTGCATCTTAAATGTTGTATGCCAGTTAGTTGATCACACTGTTTTGTTCACTGTAGCCGCCTGTTTTAGCTTGAATTCACACACATTAAAGCATTTAGTCCTTTCCTAAAAAGCCTTATTTAGCAGTTCTGTTTATTACCGATGCGCCCCCAGGTTGATGCAGCTGATGCCAAGGTTGTATCTGGAGCGGATGTAGCCTGGCTGGAGCTCCAGAGCTCTGGTGTAGGCCTCCACTGCCTCCTCACTGCGGTCCCCATTAGCTAAAGTGGCCCCGAGCCGGTTCCACAGCAGATAGTCCTGTGGAACAAACAGGAAGAACAAAACAGGTTCAAACTCTGCTGTAGGGACACCAGGGGCCACAAGGGGGTGCTACACAGTCTGTGCAAAATGCAAAAAGATGTTATTAAACATAAAAGAAACAAATTGGTGTTATAATATATTGTATGTGACGCTGATCTGAATGAGCTAGCAAATTAATGTACATTAAAGATAGCTGTGATAACAGCTGAATGAGGTTAAAATCGCATGCAGTGGTGTTTGAGTAGTGTGAAGCAACCTGCAGCATTTAAAAGAACTGTGATGAATGTGTAAATCTCGCTCACTTCGGGTCGCACAGATAACGCAGCGTTGAAGGCATCCACAGCTTTGTCAAAATCTGAGCTGAGGTTGAAGAGCACACCCAGACCTGTCTGAAGATCAGGGTCCACGCCATCTGAGTTCTGCTGTACTGCTTCCTGATATAGTTCCAACACCTCCACCAGCTGAGAACTACACACACACAGACCAAAAGAAAAACATCTGAGAAATTAAATGAAATCAGCAAAGAACTTACAGTTCTTGGCATCAAGACAGATTTATGCTCAAGTTTGTGTCTTGTGTTTGTGACCAGAAGCAGTATTTCAAGTTTTTGGAAAACTTCAAGCAATACAGCAATAAAAATAAAGCAATACAATTACAATTACAACAACTAAGATTGCATTTTACTTACATATTTATACATTTTGAAGACACTTTTATCCAGAGTGACTTTTACCCTAGAGTACATTTACCCTCTACATTTATTCAGTATGTAAGTTCACTGGGAACTGAACCCATAACCTTGGTAATGCAATAATCTACCAGCTGAACTGAAACATCTAACCTGACCTGCTAGAAAAGATACCAACCAACTGAAGGGGCAATAGTGTGAGTGCATGAGCTGCATGAGTCTGGGCAGGCTTTGTTTTCTTGTAATTTTTCCCCATATCAACATCTTCAAAAACACATACCATATTTAGGTCACAGCATTACATATTTGGCATATAAACAAAGTGGACTGTACCATCCCAGAGTAGAGATGGGGGAGATGGAGGATCCTCTGCGGTGAGGTAGCGGGGAGCCATCTAGAGGGCTGCGGTCCTGAAGCAGGTGTCTGTATCTGGGGTTGTATCTGATCCAGCGGTGGAGAGCCTCACATGCTTCCTGCTGCTGTCCGGTGTTGGTCAGGCTAACGGCCAGAGCCATTAGAGCCTTCAGATTATTTGGGTGAAGCTCCAAACACCTGTTAAATTAGAACAGACAAACACAAGGGAAAAGACAGTGAAACAGAACTGAGATATAAAGATAAATTTGAAAGTGTTTCAGACCCCGTGAATTTGTGAATTCACAGTGTCCGCTTTAACAGACCCCGTGAACTTGTGAAGATGGTTGCCTGTTAGAAAACAAGCACAATTTCTACCATAGAGGACCACTACATCTAGTCAAGTGTATCATTAGGTTTAGTTGGCATAATATAGAACTGTATTAAGCATACAAGATATAGCATTTCTACTTAATATACGTTTTCATTTATTTTTCTAGAATGCACAGATAAACCACAATGTGTCTATTTAGTCTTTAACCAAGCAGATGTTTCAATGATTGGCAGATTTAGCAGAAATCCCAGACACGTTGCTTTCTATAAGATGATTCCGATTTATTGAAGTGTCTGGAATGTGTGTAATCCTCACAGAAGGGCATTTAAATGCTGTATTTGCAACATAATTTACCTCTAGAGAACAGAGCATTAACTCTCATCCGGCAAACATCAAAGTCAGGCATTAATGGCAATACCCCTGTGAATGTCTGCTTACCTCTGCAGACAAACAATGGCTGCCTGCTCATTCTCATTCTCTGCCTGTGTGGTCCCCAAAACCTGCCAAGCCTTTGTAGAAAAGAGAAAACATACTACAATCTGAAACAAGCATCATTAGGAAAGAATAAATAGACTGAGCATAAATAGCTTGAAGGGAACCATAAAAACAATGTTCAATTACCGGGGCTGACAGTTTTATAAAACATATTGTTGCGTCCTTGCATTATGCGCCTGTCCAGTGCATTTAATGGCACGTCACTCAGGGGATGCTAACAGTGGACTTTAATAGGGTTTTGATTCGAATTAAACAGAATCATATTCATAAGCCACCCCAGAGGTTTACGCCATCTGTCCGCCATCGTCTCGGCTCATAAAACATGAGAAATTTCATTAAATGCCCAGCGGTGCTGACTGGGCACTAATACAGAGAGGAAGGAACAATGAATTTCCACTAGCTAACACATATGCGTGCTTTAAGCAGTAAAAACATTGAGTTGGGCACTTATATAATCTGTTTCCTTTCGTAAGGAAATGATTTTGAGTACAGGACATGATAGCTGTTTCAAAAACTTGCTTACACAGACAGCTGACTTCTAAAGCAGCACTCTAACTAGATCGATGTCTGACTCTTCAATTTGAGCCTAAATCCCAACATTATATTACCATTACATTATATGCTTATATGTAATATATGCTTATACAGTATGTAATTGCTTAGTATGTTGCTAAGCTCACAACAAAGACCTCTGCCCAATGCATTCTGGGAATGCCTTCTCTAGAAAGGACATGCAATGCAATCTTTGTTATAATGTAGTCTGCACTAGTAATTTAAACTGAACAGTTGAAACATGTAAAACGTAAAAATGACATTCAGCAGAAATGACATTTAAAACTGTATCTATGAAAACAAAAATTGTTATTATTGTTATTTCTTTTTGTGTTATTTAATTTATGTATGTTTAATGTTCATGTTTTGATGATTTTTGGTCAAGGTTTGATAAAGTGCTATATTTATAATTAGTTTGACCTAGGAACTTCCTCTAACAACCTTATATAAAGAGATGAATGACAAAATTGCTGGCGGTATGAATTCATGTTAGGATTCTGTTAAAAAAGGGCATAGAGATTCTTCTTTTAGCACAGCATTTTAGTGCCCTCAAATGTTGTCTAGTTAGGCAGCTGCTTAGGTTTTAGAACAGAGCTTAATGTTCAATAAATGTTAAGACACTGGTGTGTGTGTCTGTGAGAGATTACATTGTGGAGGGTTTTACCTCTGAGTCCTGAGGGTCCTGTAGGATAGCAGCCTCCAGCAGTAGTACAGCGTTGTTTAGATCACCTTCTCTGCACCTCTGCAACCCCTGCTCAAAGGCATTGACGTAGTCTTTGTACGGGTTATTGGTATGGAAGTAGTAACCCTGAAGGCAAAAGAACCAAACAAAACCAATAACTGTGAACCCAGGTTATAGAAAACAATCAGGAGTGAATATCATGTATATTTTAAGAGCGAACTGGAGTGTAGGACTAAGTGTAATCCTTTCACATGAACCTCTGGAGAGCTAGATAGTGGAGTACTGATAATTGGATCATGCTGAGGTCTTTAATATTGCAGTGAAAAATGCAGTTGGGCTAATCAGAGGCATGGGGAGAACAAAAGGGCACAGGAACTCAAACTTCACATGATCTACTGCACAGCCCAGTGTTCATACTACATAATATCCAGTACACTACACTAGAAAAACTAAACACTAAGATGTATGCTCTGAAGAGAACAATTTATGTGCTACACACATCAATACTTCCACACATTATGTGACTTGTAATAGAGACGTGATTGCTGTTTTAAGTTACTTTTATCTGGCACACATTTGTTGTGGCAAATTTTGCACAGCTTTAAAAAAAATATTAATTAAATAAATTTTAAAAAATTATTTAAAAAAAAAAATATTTAAAATTATTTAAAAAATCAATAATTTGAAGGCTTCCAACGAAGGATCACATAATTAAAACTGCTAAATGAATGTGCACAATATAAAAATCTAAGTCAATTTAAACAGATCTTGATTAATCAGGTCTTTCAGGATTGCATCACAGCCTCTGTGGTAGATTTTATCCAAACTCTCTCTGCTGTCGGTTTGGAACCACACAATGATGGCACATGAGAGAGAATTTTAGATGAAAGCGAGCATTATCTGACATCTGGAGTCTGTAACCTTTGAAATGATAATCTACCCCATAACAGTTCTGCTGTTACCGAAAATACTGAAGCTTTAAAAGCATCATTATCCAACAATCTAATTGGACAGTGGGCCATAATGCATTTGATTGGTTACCAATGAGTAGAGTGGGTTTTAGGTTTTTTTGTTCTGTAAAGCCACCTAATTTTTTGGCTAATGCTGATATCCTTTCATTTTTTTGATTCTTTATCACATAACACAGACTAGAGGGTCACCTTTTTAATGACGACGGTAGTGATGGCATAAAGCTTTATGATTGGCTACATCTTAATTCCAAGCATTCTGATTGGTTGAAATACCTTCTCAGTGGGTGAAAAGTTGAGTGGAACCAGGCCTTCACTGTCAGCATCCTCCAGCCAGTTCCGGCGAGCCAACTCCTCCCACTCGGCCTGCATTTTATCCCAGAACTCAGTGTCTGACTGCAGGAGACAGTTACACAGAGACTTAGAACACAGCCAATACTGAAATGTTATACAAAATGAGGCCCACAGGAGACATGTTACTTGGCATCTATAAAATGCCGCTTTAACAATACCGTATCCCTGCTGGGATTACTGAGGATACACTTTACAGCATTTTATTGTGAAATCTGTAGTGATATTTTATTTTAATTGCTACACATAGGAAGAAGCAGGACATATAAGCGTGCCCCAGATTCATAAGGATGTATTATTTTTATACATGAAAGCTGAATTGTGATTTGAAGCTGCAAGGTCAAAGAGTCAAAGAGCCATATTTATCATTTTTAAGGTTCCACCATCATTTGCAGGAAGCACATTAATAATTGGATTACTGACAGACCTCTCAAATTTCATACAGTATCTAGTGTATATCAAGCTGGAAGGTCAGCAAAAGCTGTGCAAAGTGTGTGTCTGTGTGTGTGTGTGCACAGCATTTCTTCACTGAGCTTTAATATGTGGGATCAGATCTTTATTATAGCTTTAAGTCCGGGCAGATTCAAGTTACAGTCCATCACTGACTGTAGACCCTAAGCAGAAGTATTATAATGAATGATCTGCTTGGACTGTGTGTGTGCATATGTGTGTGTCCAAAAGCCTGTGACTACCAGTGAAAATGATGGTATTTTGCCTTTCAATTGCAAATTATAAGCACGACAATTTAGGTAAAAGTTTGAATTGAGTTTCATAGTATGTGGTATGTCCCCCTTTTGCTTTAATGTTTGAAAATTCTTAAACCCTGTGTAGTTTGTGAAAGCTTAAGTAAAATATGATGATCCATGTTATCTCAGCATGATCTGAGAATGTTCCAAATAGCTTGTGTCCTATTGGGATGAAAGCAAATGTGTCACTTTGTACAAAGAAATAAACATGGTCAATCAATTTGTTTACATATTTGTTTGTACTTATACTGAGACATCCTGGTAATTACTAGGTGAATTTGAAATTTTCAATACTAAAATTTGTATTGTACTGTCATGAAACTTTCAATTATGTTTCAAACGTTTTAATTATGTTTCACATTATGTTCAATTATGTACATGTTTATATAACACTTTAAATAACCTCTCCTGCCACATGAAACAACATCTCCTTTCTTTTTCACATTTGTGTTAAGGTCTATTTTCCAAAATATGATTTTTCAGTTAAGGTCTATTTACTTGTTAAATCTTTATTCAAAAAAGAGGTTTACATCCTCAAAAGCTATTGGAATGTTCATGTATACATGGCAAAAACTAAATACCCATATATAGTATACACCCATATTATATATAAAAGGAAATTCTTGTGTGTGTAAACACATTCACTAACTGAACTCCAGCCTTTCCACATTTCCTCCAAATGTGACAGAGAATCAGCATCACCTCAAAGAATGGCTGCAATCAGCTTTTTTCATTCAAATCTTCCACCCGACACCTTTTTATCAGGCTAACACAGCAGCTGAAGCTGTGAACTCCCTTCTCTCCCATGACATGTAAAAGACCTTTCTTTCATTCATTCATCCACCCATGTATTTGTCTAGCTTTCTTTGTTTTTTCTGGCTCCCTTAAGAGTGGACTGGCCTAGAATATCTCGGGTGTTTCTATTTCTCCTGGCAGTTCAAATTAATCATGTGACACACAAACAATTGCTTAAGCTTCAATCATCCTCCTTCAGCTGATTCTCTATTTAGTATTTGCGTTAAGAGGAAATAGGGAAGATTGCTACATCTGCGAGTAAGGTACTTGCTAGATGAGCTAATTAATCATGGTAAATCCAACACACACACACACACAATCACAGACTACAAACAGTCACATGCACACTCATCCTTTACATTTGCATGATTGATATGCCAGGCTAGATCAAATCTAAATAAATGGCCCGGTTATCGGTCCAATAGAATATGGATGCTCAATCTTGTACTAGATTGTGTTTCCTTCGAGCACTTCTGTCACTGTGAAGAGCCTCTATGCAGATGCAACATCACTCTGAATCTCAAGAGTTCATTCATCTACACACAAATAATCGCCCGTTAGCACGGTCAGCCTGCAACCATGTTTAACAGCTTCAATCACTGTTTCTTTATTAAATACCTTTAATTTCTGATAACACACACCATGTGTAAGTGTTAGCAGCAATACATCAAAAGGTATTTAAATTTAAAGGTTAAGTGTGATTTTTGTTTTTTTAAAGTTTCACCAACATTCCCCCATCTTCTATTGGTCAGGCAAATAGGTAGCCCAGCCCCCAAACCACAGTATTGATTGAGCAAAAGCTGCAGTATCAGGCTGGATTGTGATGGTCAGACAAACAGAACAATGTTGTAACAGCATCACAATGATAATAGCTTTTTACATTATAAGATATTAACTTACAGTTGTTTAAGCATATTGAACTGGTAAAGGGATGTGTATTTTAATACTAAACAAAATTTCTTCCAAAAACATCTTCCTTTTTCTGTACATAGACAATAAAGTGACTCCAGCCTTCCTCTCACAATGCAGATAACAAATTTTCAGTGCTTCACCTGCATGCATCGTCAAACCTGCATAAATTATTCAAAAATAACTTCAACTTATGCTTTTATATGAACTTTACTATTTTAAGAAACTGATGTGTTAGATGATGTGCTACAAAAGTTACAGTAGTTTGATTTATGCTTTCATAGAAACATCAAGAACCTTCAGAGAGTTTGCCTCATAGATATTGATTGTATCTCAGTGTCACTGTTAAATATAGCTGCACAGTGGCTCTGGCTTTTACTGTCCGTCTTTATTGAACGCATCACTTTAAAATAAATGTCTTATGAATATATCTGCCCAATAAGCAGGAAAGTAGGAGCTGACATAATCACAATCCGGCCTCTCCGAGATGTTGTTTGTGTTGATGTTGCACTCCTCGGCTAAAAATACACCAATTATGCAGTCTTAACACACAGGGTGAAAGCGACCTTACAAAATGCAAGAAACTGCAATTCCCAGGTGGGCGGATAGATTGTGAACAAGCCAGTGGGTATGAAGATTTGTGTGTCAACAAAGAAGACTTTATCCAAACTTTTCATGAATAAATAACAGATTTGCTTGTCTGAGGATGTGTGTGTATATGTGTGAGAGTGTGTTGTAGAGTCTCACCTCCACAGCAGCTTTGGCTCGCACAAACTCTTCTTCTAATGAGTGTTGTCTCGCCAGTAAAGCACAGCCCAGCTGGGGCCTGGACCGCTGTGAACACAGATGGCCATACACATACATGCAGACAAGGTCAAACAGCAGTCACGCCATAACAGTGTCCTTAGATCATGCTGAATAGGCAACTTTAAAGTTATGGGTAACAGGAATTGTTTGGGTAATGTGGCCCCAAAAAGAATCTGGACACTTAAGACATACTCAACAATGCAGAAACTCTATTCACATTAAATAACAGGATATCGAGCCAAGTGGCATTTGTGAAATAAACCATGTTGAGGTTTTTTAGCTGATGTATGAAGTTATTTGCTCTCATGCTAAACTAGCCACAGGTGATATTTATCAATGTTTAAAATAAATTGTCAATTTGTTTGTTTTTTTGTACAGTCATTTTTTTGTACAGTCAATTTGTATGACAAACAATACAGTCATACATTGTGGCAATATTTACAAAACTGTATGTGTAAGACTGTATATGTATATTAATCTCTTTATCTAGTAGCAGGCAATACCAATTTTAGCATACATTATTATTAGGGGTGTTACAATATTCAAACTGAACTAAATTAAGCAGTACACCACCAATGGTATGCATCACGGTACTCTTTATTGCATAATGGCACCCCAAAAACACCCCACCCTGACTGCCCCAGTCCAGCCCTGGCCCTTTGTTGAAAACTGTGATATCAACTGATATGAACTTTGGCATTGTTATATCATTACACCATTACAGAAGTTATACAATGTTATTGTTATATGAATTATTATTATATTTCCCTAATATCCCAAAATAATTGTAACAATTAATACTAAAACCATGTTAAATAAATGTATTTTTTTAAATACACATTTATCATGTGTCTTTGAAAAAGGGCACAATCAACATCCTGCACTTCAAAGTACAAATCTGTCCCTTTCCATTAACTGAACTATAAAGCATGGAAGGACTTTTATAGTACCCTTTTGTATCTGTCAGGTACAAAGATGTATGGGTTTATAAAACTTGCCTCTCTAGAGGTTTCTCTCAACACTATTTTGAGTATTATCCTCCAAATGTTTGGTTCTTTATCTAATGGAACAATTCTGTTCTCCCAAAGGCCACAGTGAGAAGAGTTTGTACCATTTAAACACACAGAGGAAGTTTTTTCTGACAGTGGACAGAAAGGTGATCAATACTGACCATAGCTGTAGTCTTTCACATTGTGTTTCATGAGATCAAAGCATCAATAGCGTGTCTTGGTACCTGAGGGGCGGGTCCAGGGTCCGACTCAGTGCTCATGCTGAGTTCCAGGGCGCTGTGCCTGTTGGAGAAATCTGTTTTAAAATCTGCAGACCTGCAGGAAGAAATGCCATGAATCATTAATCTTATTATTTCTTGTAATAATGACAGTGATGCACAAAGGCAACTGAATCAGCCAAATGAATTAAAGAATCCAAATCAGACATCCGTGATTAATGACAATGCTTCTGAAAATTTACTGTATTGATTTTTTATAATGAATTACTGCATCCACTTATCTACTGAAAACATATGGACCTTATAGACACACACAGATTGTCACAAACTGACTGAGGCATGTTGAGTGACTACACCTTAGAACACCTATACACTATATGTGCGACTGACCATGGTTTTTCAAGAGGATCATAGGAACACTTATTTGCAGACATACCCACCCACCAGACATCCCCTATAGAGACAGACCTGCTTATCCAGTTATAATCTACATAAAACTGACTACACAGTATATGTAATTATCGGAAGTATTAAAATTAGATATTATTATTATTATAAGTCACTGAAATGTGTTTACTGTAATAAGCACATGTGCAATATTAATTTATAATTGTAGTTATTTACAACAATTTGATATTTCTGATAATATTGTGCAGCCCCTAACATCTATTTTAGGAGTGACGTAATAAAATAATTAATGGTGATGTCTGATGATTACAAAATAGTATCTAGGGACCGTGTGATAAACAGGCACTGTGTGCACCCAGAGCCCCGGGGTCCCTAATGGTCAGCTAGCACTGCATGTGCATAAGGTGTTCAGCAGCTTCTGGCTGTCTTAGCCTGTGCAGTCATCATGTGACCAAAATAAACAATTTTCGGTGCAACACACACTGCTATAGGCATTTTGTGCTCTTGGAAATCCAATTTACTGCATTCCCACTTTATTTCAAACTGACCTTCAGATTGATCTCACACATTCCTACCTGTCAAAACCTTCATCAAAGCCTCCTTTTGAGTGTGAGAACCCTTACTGAACATAAACAGACTTGATGAGGGGCAGAGCTGACCGTACCACAGAAGCTCACTGGACGAATGGTTGGAGGTACACCTCTTCCTCTCATATCTCCACTTCCTCCCTCCGTTCAAGGCACTGTCTGGGTGCAGGTTTACCTCCTCCCATTTTTCCAGGGGTGAGCTGCTCACTGGAAAGAGGACAGTTAGTATGCATTCAGACAGGAAATGAAAACTACAGGTTGACATAAATTCTGTGATAGTTAATGAAACAATATATTGGTGCAAAAGCAAGATTAGTCTTATCCGGAGGCAGATAAGGATATACAAGACAGGTCAAGGCCTAACTTTCTCAATCACACTGCAGCCTGCAGCTCACGATTGAATAAAAACAGTCAGGTGACCGGATGGTAAATTTAGTACAACATGAAAAACTCACCAGTGCGTTTAGCTTACAGTAGCTTAAGGCGTAATCTACTGGAAATGAACTTTACAATGCAAGTTGTTTAATGCTTTCCAGAGGATTAAGATAAGCCAGTGTAGTGTTTAAATTAAACTACCTCTAGTATTAGTTTCAGATGAACACAGTAAAAAACAAATACATTTCTGCTCGGGACAGCTGTATCACAGATAATAGTTTTGTGTTTCAACTGTTTCCATAAATTTCTACCATTTCTGTTCTGCTACATAAAATGTAATAATATGATAACCAGAAGTGTTTGAGATAAAGTAACTGCTGACTAATAAAGTATCCAATGACAAAAAAACAGCAAAAATGCAATTACTTTGAGAGCCTGGATTAAATCAGCTGCAAGTATAATCATAAGCACCTCTTAAATTGATTAAAGAACTCTACACTAAAATCAATTGAACAAATGCTGGTCTTTTCATAGATTATTTAACTTTCCTAATGGATTCATGAATTAACAATTCTGTTTATGGCAGACAGATACAGCAGATTAATCTTAACACAGGTTAACCCAGACAGATCTCAATCATGTCTGATCCTTCAGAAGGTTTCTTTGTGCCAGATGGTGATAAGATGAATGATACTACATAGAACTATGATAATACGTAAAACTTTAAAATACATCATTACACAGTCACAAAAGAAACATCTAAGCCTCTAATGAATACACACACAGACACACAATTTTTTTTCTGTCCGGTATCCAAACTGTTTCCTAAAGTTGAAAAGTGGTCCTCAAACTGTGACACACATAGATTATAATCACAAACTGTGTTGTGTGCTCCCCTAAGAATGCTTCACTTTTGTAGAGAGACGATCAATGTAAATACTTGACAAATTAGTGTTTAACTAAACATCTCTAAATTTCATTGGCACCTTGTTTATCTGCCATTGTGAAAAGATGTGACAAGAGAAGCCCAAGAAACCTTTTAAAACATGCTATTATTGACATCTAAACTGAATTAAAGTTTGATTTTTTAGAGCTTAAAGTTTATAGAGACACACCTGAATCTAGAGAGGCTCTTTCAGGGTTAGAGGGACTTGGAGATGAAGATTCTGTCTCCACCTGGATCAGCTCAGTCTCCTCAGTCTTCTTCCTGCGGAGGCTGCTCTTGGAAAAGCCGTTCTTATGTGACCCACGGGGACTACGTCTGTCCCAGCTCCAGCGCCTCTCGCGTGGTTCACTCAGGTCCACCAGATCCAGTGCTGTGGACAAGACTGGAAGATGTGGGACAATACATTAGAAGCTAGGCTTGCACATGTTCTGAAGATGTGAGTGGTGATCACCCATGCAAATCTCACTGCCACCGAGCAAATTACAGGTGTGGGTGGTTTCCATGGTTACCAAGCAATGTATTCAAAGTGGTTATAGCATGTTGTTTTAATGGGGTGGTTTAAGGGTAAGGGTGTTGCTTAATGCCAAAAGAGTTTCTACTGTTACTTGATATGGCTTGTGCCCATGCTGAAACATATTAGATGTTTGCCTTTTCCAGGTAGAAATCAAAAATTATTAAGCTAATATAAACAAAAACAGTCAATAAACATTGTAAATGTAATTATATTTAAACATAATGATTAAAGTTGGACTATGTTCAAAAGGAACATCTTGACCCTAGGAAACAAATACAAATACAAACTATATTATGTAAATGAGGCAACAGCGTTCTGGGACAGAAAACTTGGCTATGGGACAGAGGAAAAGCAGAACAGAGAAATGGGATGCAGAGGAGGAACAGATGACAGAGCAGTAATGATGGGAAACCTGCTGTGTTGGAGGTGATTGGTCGTGTGGCTCCATCACTCCTGCTCTCAGTCTGGAAGTCATCGATGGAGGGGCTCAGCAACGGCCGGCTCTCCTGCTGCTCACTACGCAACTGCAACACAACACAAAACACAGATCAGATCTCTTTTTTTCAGATCAGATTTATCTGTAATGTTTAAGAAGATAGACTGTTTTCTGAAATCTTGAAAATAGTAATTTTATTGCCATATCATATGTAATATTTTTCATGTCATTAAATATATTTTTTAAATATTTTTTCACCTCAATATAGCTTATATTAATAATATATTATCTAGATTATAATAATAATATTATCTGATTTTACTATGGGCTAGCTTGAAGCTTGGCTACAAACTTTGTTTGTATGTCCGTAAGAATACAAAACAATTCTCAGATTATTCGTTAGTACACAAAGAATTTGCATTATGGATTTAGGCTTTGAGAGGATCAATATTAAATGTTTATTGACAGCAGTAAAAGGCACGGTTGAAAAGCAGAGGATCGTGAATCAGTAGTAATTGTAACTTAAACAGTAGCCATAAATTCAAAAGCAACAAAGCAGATGCTTACTGCCAGGTGTAATGCATCTCTAGGTAAAGTGATAATGCAGTAACAATTTTACCTGTAAAATATATATTCATAAATATATTGTTTTGTTTTTTACAGCTATTGCATTTAGACAGTAAAAATCTCTCGTTGCAGACAGATATTATAATTACAGGGCCGATGTACATGACAATGAACAATCTGTGGTGTGGTGGGTTATGTAACAAATTTCTTTGGATCTGCCCATAAGAAATAATGCAATGGTCAAATTTATGACTGTGAAGGACTGGAGAATAAGAAAAGAATGCCCTTGACACAGGTTAGCACTAAATGTGGCCCTCACCTCATAACAGAGCTCATAAATCATCAATATATAGAAGCCACGCATGCGGATCCATTTATCAGACTCATGGAAATGTGCAAAGAACACACGAGGTATAAAAGTGCTTGAAAGTACCAAGACCATCTTTTAACACTGTGAATCTAGATAAACACATTTCCCACTGATAAACACACAGCTTCTTACCTGAATGTCATCTTCTGGTTGCTTTATGCATATAAATATATAGAACTGACTGCTCAAAATGTTGCCCTTTATGTATGTAAACTCTGAATCAGGCAAGAGTTCACCACTTCCTTTCTATTACACTTGCTCTTTTGTACAGGATGAGCTTGCAAGTCTTTCTCAGCCTGTTTGCACTATAGATGCACTCAGCAGTAACTGGCAGTAAATTCCCCATTGAGCAGATCATCATTATGTATTGAGAAATCCGTGGCTCTCTGCCACTCCTCAACAGAACAGAACCAATCCCCCCAAATCACAAAATCCACAAACAGCGGAATAACCCTTTTCCAGACAGCCAAAAATGACGCCCAATCTTCATTTATAATGGAAAAGTGCTGGTATCAGAAAAAAACATGGAACGTGCCAACACCCCATATTGCAACAGAAATCTACATCCACAAAATCCACATTTTAATTTCCTCGCTACAATCAAATGATTCCCTATGTGAGAACAAACAAACAAACAATTGAGAACAAACAATACCAACAACATGCAGCTCTGGCTTTGCTATGAGACAAGCCACACACATGCTGTTACAAGCAACAAACAGAAATCAAATTAAAGTAACAGGACACTGCACAGCTGCTTATGGGGAGTGATGGTAAATATAAGGTAGCACTCACGTACAGAAAATGCCACTGTCGATTGTGTCATTAAATACGGCAAATGTGCAGTCATCCCAATGAACCTTCGCCTTCACTTGGGACTTGATGACATCATCAAGTGTGAACCCCATAGAGCAGCTTGCTTTTGAAACAAAGAAGCAAGCTTTAGCACGTCCACACATGGTCCATGTGTGACTGTAACACTAGCATATGTTCAAAACAGGATGCATCATCTCCCGGGTTTACGTAACGTTACTGCAGAGTCACTGAAAAGATGCTCGGTGCTCCCTGTTGGTGGGTGTATGTGCTCAGCCCACCTTAGTTCTCACGCTGACTGGGGGGTTTCCATCAGAGGATGCCTTACTTGGTAGCTCCTTCAGCACCATAGCAATCGCCCTAGAGTCTGTGTCCTACAACAGTGAAATCAACAGTGGATTGTGTCAGTTTGAACTCCTTATCCTTGCAGGATTTATGTGGGTTCTGAGAATAACACTCATACATGACCGATTCAAATGAGCCGAGAATAATTTACAGGCTTAAACTTTCTGTTTCTTACTTTTAAAGCCATTTGTTTTTAGCATAATTTACTGCAATTCACCCAACTGACACAAAACAATGTGCATAATTAACATGCTGTCTATTGGTTCTACAGCACAACAGAGGATCTAGGGCTGCAAGATATATCAAAATGATCCAAATGTCACAAATGCGTATATCACAATATGCATACTGCAGTGGTTTGCAATAACTTAATTATTTTAATTTTAAGAAATTATATATAATTAAAGTTTTAAATTAAGGCAGACAGACAATGGCATGCCAGTGCTGGAATTTGATTATTTTCTCAAAACTAATAAGAAACACACACTGTATATGCTGGTTATAAAGTGTCCTGTTATATACCCTAATCAAATTTAAGTTGCTATTACAAAATGAAAGCATTATCATATTGAATATCGTTTACGTCATTATTTACCAAGTTATCTGACATCACATTTCTTCAATATTATGCAGCCCTAGGAAGTTCTATCTGATATGAGAGAGAAAGGAAAACTGATCATAGCCAAAACTCTACCAGAAAACAAAAACAGACCTCATCTTCAGCAAAAACATGCTACAGTACATGGAGCAGTAAACAATTTACACAAGCACTGCTCTATTCAGGGATGCAGATACCAGACACTGTCCAAAAACACAGGCCACACAACTGTGCTTTTAACAGCCCCACCCAGACAGACAGATCTAAGCACTTAAGCCACCACTGGGACACTGAGAGCTCTAGAGGAAGCAACTCACTAGCCATGTTCAACACTGCAGACTGACATTTAAACCTCAAATATGTTGCTGAATTGAACACTTACACTGTTTTGCTAATTCAAGATAATCTTACTGTGTTGTTTTATGTAGTTATGTAAGCTTAACATTCCTGTGTCCAGCAATAAAATAAGACCATTTCTAAATTTTTTTAAAGAAACTAAGCATTTTTACCTTCACAGTGCTATAGTCATAGGAGTGGCTGCTAGTCTGTTCCAATGTGGTTACTAGGATGTTGCTAGGTCATTGCTATGGTGTTCTGTGTCAATCCAAGTGAGAAAAGTAAACCTCTAAGTCTCAGTGAAATTCTGGCCTCTAGATATTTCTCTGTTCTTACCTTCAAAGTCAATGTTTTTTTTTTCCAGCTTCAACCATCTGTCGGGCAAAAATCATGAGTCAGATCGCTTAGAAAAATAACAGCACACCTCTCTAGAGTCTCCTCGAAATACTGGATGAATTGGGTATCATCAATTCCCACAGCACAAAAGAGGTGGGACATGCTACATGAAAGGTAGCAACAAGTTTAATATGGCTTAGGAGTTCATATGCACCCCTAATAGTTGACTCTACATATGCTCTTTCCGGTTACATAACTACACAAGAAAATGTTGAGTCAGAAAGAGACTTTTGAAGAATCGTGTCTGTCTCATACACCCAATAATAGCCTCTGCGCATCCATATTTAACAAAGCCCATCCGCAGCTGCATTCTGTCCCCATAGCTGTACTTGTGCTTATATCTTCTTTATGTCTAGACTTTTTGTGACGAAGTCACGTGGCAATTTCATTGTGGAATATCTAATAGGCCTAATAAAGTGAGCTTTGCAGGTTAATTCGTTTTGACTCAAATTATTTATCAGTTAAGACTAAGATAGTATATTAATCTCTTACACTAAGAAATACTAAGTAAGACCTAATATTAGAGGAAAGCACAAAGTCATATAGAAAAATACTCTTGGTTTATGGGAAAAATGTCACTGCTGGCTCTGAGGTTTTTCTCAGACATGTGATCATCCATCTACCTCTTTATTCACTTAGTCTTCACACAAGCAGCACATTGAGTGACATTTCAATCCAGCTCCATCAAGAGTTTTTCATCAAGCTCATGTCTGACCTTTTGTGCACACTGAGAAGTTCTTGTAATGAAACAGACCAATACAGTACAGCCATCCAACACTCAGCAACACTGACTTCTGTATGATAAATGATTTACCATAAGCACAGAGTAACTACGCAAACCTTTTTTGGGCCACCCACTGACTCTGACAGTGAGGTCTCAGGAGGGATGTGTCTGGTTTGTATTTACTCATTTGCTGTTGCTGGTGTGATTGCTTTGAATCAGGCACCGAACACTCTTTTATTAATGAAACAGGAAATGACATGTTTCAGCTTTGCTCCTACAGGGATTATGGGGTCCAGAATTACAATACAGTTTGGAAGGGTATCACACTTTGACTGCCAGGCATCTATGTGCCCGGAATTGGTCTGGGATATCTCAGAGATACAGTGCTGTGAGCTTAATTAAAAATTCTCTCGCACACATGACATCAGGCTGGTTGTGTGTCATTTTAGGGGCTGTTTATACAAAAAGCAGTCGTGCAATCGAAAACGCTGCGCAGTGAAATGGAACAGAATACTGACAAACATTTAATGTATTTTTAAGACACACTGACAATATGCATGTCCTTTATGAACGGCCCGTCATATTGCAAATGTACATACCGCAGTACGCAACCATGCATATTTAGCACATTATTGCATATAGCATTTTTTTCAATATAGTAGATTGATAAACATTGATTTCTTACTGCTTCAGACTATAGATAGAGTCACGTCAAAATTGAAAAAAACTGACTCTTTCAGGGTTTGATAAATTCTGCGTCTGCAGTGCTGGAGGCTGTGGAAAAAAATGGACTATTCCTAAAAGATGATTTACAAGAGGTATTGTGAAGAATGGTAACCCAACTGATAAATAATTTAAATTTCTACACAGTATGTTTGTAAATGTTGACCTTCATAGACAGTATGTTTGTCAATTGTATTATGTCTAAAACTGAAATGATTACATACCTACTAATATATTAAATTATATTTTTGCATGTCAAATTATCCACTATTCATTCATTACTCATATTAGCTTAAAATAGCTTAAAATAATTATCTCCTAATCTAAGTTCCTGCTAAGGTCCCTCAATTATGCCACAGGAAAACTAATTAACAAAGCAAGTGTAACTACAATAACTACAATCACAAATTGTATTTTAGCTGAGTGAGATAAATAACACTGCACACTGTGTTGCCCACTTCTCCACTTAGCACAGGCATTTAAATAAAGCAGCACATTAGCATTTACATAAAGCAAATGTGTTTCAAATAACAAGTATAACAATGTGGCACAAAATACTGGGTGCTAGTTTTTTACACCTTTAGGGTGATAATTATTTAATGCTAGTTTGAGCTAAATGTGAGGTTTGTTATTTGAGCCACTGTGTGTTAAATCCGGTGTATCCTAAATTGATTTTGACAGTTCTTCATTATTTGCAACCTCTTTCTCTCAAACATATGACTTTTAAGCTTGCCAAACACCAATATGCTAAACTTGTTTATCTGCAGCTAGAAGATATTTCTCTTAGTCTACAGTCTGCACATACAAAGTAATGATCAAATCGCAGCTTCTTGTAGGAACAAAAACATTGTGTTACCTTGAACATCCGCCAAGCGATACCTTGGAGATGGAGGAAACCTACAGCTCCATCAATCTCTGTTCATAACCGAGGTCAGTGTCGGCTCCGCCAGACCCACCTGGGGCTTATTAGCATTAATCATACCCTCTGTAACCACAGTCTATTTAAAGTTAGTTAAAGGGCTCCATGATAATATGTACTGTATCCATGCAATTAGCCCTTCAAATGTTCAAAGTGTTCAGCTACAGAATATTTACACAGAGCATGACACAACATTATTTGTAGGTCTGACAGGAAGTGAGGGCTTCTTTTATAAGGAAAGCCACAGCATCGCGCTTATAGGTCAGACAGAAAAAGCCTGTGCTATTTGCACCATGCTTTTTTCAATTTACAATAATCCTCTGCGCTTGGCACCTATTTTCGCCAGGGAATATCTGAGCCGGCTGTCCCGTCTGCTGTGTCAGATGCCAATATGGGGTCTGTAGAGCGTGATCCGGCTCGGGGAGTGTGGCACAACAGCTGCAGTGTCATCATAAAATCCAGATGTTTTAAGTGATTAGCAGTTTAAGCTGCAGTGAAGAACAACCTGCCTAAGGGTTTGCATCTGACCCAGTTTTGGAAGAATGATTTTCAGCGGGAGTGGACAAGCCCTGCCTTCAACCCTCTATGGATTCAATGACATTTAAATATTCTGTGTTGAATTCATGAATGGGACCAAGCCATTAGCTTACACAGAAATTGGCAAGTTCAGCATAGTTCAAGATTCAAGCACAAAGGGATTGAGGCTGTGCGGTTTTACAGAACTGGCTTTGGTTCAGTACCACCTGAACGTATGACAATATATATGACAATTAGTGTCTCCTGATTAGATTGAACTTTTAAAAGCAGCTCTCTGACCATTGATTCTAATGTTGCAATGTAGACTGCTGATTCAGATGTTGTTTATGATGAATGTATAATTTCTGAATGTATAAAACCCTCAAATTGATTTTCTCTGTCTTCTATTCTTTCTGTAAACAGATATACCTGCCCCAAACTCATGCTATTGGTTTGGACACTAAAACAAACAGGACAATGTTTTGATAGCAAATGTTGAAGAGCAACAGTGCTATCAAGCAACAATGCAATTGGTAGACCATTAGAGTAGAGTCCATTTATGGTTTTCTCGAAGGCAAAAACACACATTTCACAAACTGAAACATCTACAGTTTAAGCTTGGAATTTGTACACAATTCATTGAGCCATTGTCACTGGGAATTGCTTTATCATGAAAGGTATTTTCTAGTACTGAATTCAGGAAAGTCATTTTCCCATGTGAATGCCATATATTGTTATATATCTACACAGGGAACCATCAACGTGTAAGGACAATATAATGAATATAAAATACAATGTTCTTTCATTAATTATAGCCTCACGCACAGATGATAATAATGAAGGGACAGGCTTTCAGTTTGAATTTTGCACTGACAACTTGCTATGATGTTCTTCTGCTTAGGAAATTATTGCTGTTACTGTGCTAATAATCAGTAATTTTAGCAGCAATCTTCAGAGTGCTTAGTGTAATTGTATTGGAAGAATACCACTGTATA
>JBAJNP010002710.1:0-15378 GCA_036877545.1 Yasuhikotakia modesta
GTGTGTGTGTGTGTGTGTCTGGCAAGCAGTGTCACTGTGCTACACTGCTGTGATTACTGATGATGTCTGCCATTGATTAGCCAAACACAGTGGGAAAGATAGACACACAGCTGGGACCGACACGAGACTCCAGGAGTTTATATTTACACATAAGTCCACTACAGACCTCTCATCCCTCCAGTACATACTGCTAATGTAAACATCTCACACACACACCAGTGCCCCAATACAACAACTCACCCACCCAAATCATCAAGACTCGTCCAGTCCATGGAAATGTAAACTTTCCTGCAACAAAAAGAGAGAGAGTTTAAAATTGGCAGGAAATAGCAATTCATAGAGACTAGCAATAGCAAGCCCGCCCTGTGCTCATAATGATCTCCAATCATATGCAAATACATAGTTAGACAGGCAAATGGGACATCCTATCGTTGCACTCAGTCCTAACATTCCTCAAAAGATATATACTGCTATAAATATTTCGACCTACTTGGTGATTGTCATCAGGATGTAAAGAGATTTTAAACCAGCGTAACAAAAACATGCCTTTAAGAATCAAACTCTCCCACTTCTTGCTCTAAGTGTAAAATTGTTAAATGTGAGGACAGCCTTTAAACACAGTACAGAACAAAAGACAGCCTGACACAGGGGGTTTGTGTCCGACCTCATCCTTTCCACACATTACTTTTCAATTTGTAGCTATAGTATAAGTCTCCGTTAGCCTCTCAGTGGCAAAGACTGCTGTGTAATTGACAATGACAGAGAGCAGTCAGACTTGATTAGTTCAGGCTTGGTAAGCAGTTCATTACTCCCAGGCTGGGGGGCGGGGCTGGGGGCGGGGCTATGTTAGAACCCTCTAAAGCCATGAGGGGAAATTTCTGTGGACAAGGTTCTGTTTTTGTTTGTTATGTAGTTACTTTGAGAGCACAGATAGTGAATCCCATGTTTACGCTGTTGGCACAATATGACATGTGGATCCAAAAAGTATTTTGGACACTCTGTCTGCGTGTTTTAGACACAATTATTACAATGTCTTTTAAACGACGGGTGGCAAATCATTTTTTGTGGACGTATGATGGCAAGTTGACAAAGGCGTCTAGCAAAACTAACCACAAGTGCAGTTTGACAGATAAACTATGGGCATGTTCCACAAAGTCTGACAACTATACAATAGATGTCCAAATAACTTTGAAACATTCCTAGAACTTTCAAAATAACTTTTTTACTTTTTTTACTTAATAGGAACCTTACAAAAACATTCTTACAACCTAAACGTGTTAGCTGGGTATTCACACATTGGTGCTTACTGTATTGATGCAACTGCCTGGATATTTAATTTAATTTACTTGTCTTGTTTTCCAAAGACTCTTTAGACCATAATATACGTTTTTCAGGGCATAATACAGATACAGCTCTCAAGAACACAAGGTCTTTTGATCACTTTTATCACTGATATTTCATGTACAAGGACACAGGTTTTGCCATGATACTAAATGTGTTTTTTGGCACATTTTGTTTTGCACATCACAGTGCTCAATTCCAAATGACCTTGTCACAAGAGTTTAATTATTTCATGCATGGCACTAGGAATGAATTTCCAATCGTACCGATTCATTAGGGTTGAATGTTAAGCCTTCTCACATGAACATTCAGACCAAGTTTGTTTTCAGCAAACATTGAAAGCCAGGGCCGCTCTAAAAACATGACAAATCTGTCCAGTACATTCAAAGACTCTGTATAGAGTTACATGCGTTTAAACCAAAAGCCAGAGTATACAAATTAGATGTACGCAAATCCCATATTTGCTTATTTATTTTGTTATATCAAACTTAAATAACCAGCTATGCTGCCACAAAATTACAGAATCCACCCAGATTCAGCATGAAAAATATTCGGTATATAGCGTTCGGCTACAGCCGCCTTACAGGAGAGAATTCAGCATCACCACAATGCATTAAACAGGTAAGATAATGAGAAACAGAGGCACATAATAGATGGAAAAAGTGGAAGTGATACAGATGGAAAAGAGCGGGCGAGTATTTCTGCCAAGACAGAAGCCGCTCTGTGAAGAATTGCAAAAGTGTGGGCTTTAAAGCAGCTGACAAAAGGCCTGTCCCGAACGATTACATGATCTAAATTCTAATCAAACATCATTTACAGCTTGTTTTATTTGGGCCTCTTGAGAGACTGTCCCTCCTGCCTCTTTGCCATGGCAACCAGTGTCTCATTTCAGATGTGTCATGGCACATTATCATCTGGCTAGCTCACACGCCCACCCTCTCTCTCCTCTCTCTCTTTTTCTGGATACCTCCATTTTCTCATTTTTTCTTATATCAGCCTCTTACTACAGTAACTTAACGCAATATAAAATGCTTTTCGTGTTACTCTTTATTTTTCCAAACTGAGAAAACCCCAATGAAGTATATTGACATTCTAATCGCAAACTTACAGTCTTTCTAATTCCAGAAAATCCAAATCACAGTTATTATATTTTACAAAAACTGTACTTCCATGATATATCCACAAAAATAATGAACGCTGTTGAGAAAAATAACAAAATAATAATTATCATAACCATAACAATATTCCGCAGTAGTTTAACTACCACTTTTACCCCTATATAAACGCTAAATGCACCAAAGGGGCTAATTATGCCCCATAACATTAGCATAAAGGCAACAATTGGAGAATTACGGTGCGCTTCTATTGGTAATACAGTGTGCAGTTGCTAATCTGTCTACAACGAAATGGTTGGTCAGGGACACTGATGGTAAAGCGATATATCATGCAGCGAGGTGTATAAAGAGGGACGAACTTGTTTCTCTGCATTTGATTGGTATGATGCACACAGCTGGTGGCTTTTTCCATGCTGCTGCGGTCGGAATCACTCTGCTAATTGTCTAGATGGATTGCCTACATACTGCGCCGAGTCCATACACTCAAACAGACATCATTTTCTAGAGATAGTTGCCGTTTAAAGCAAATCAGCCCATCTCTTCTCCCGGTCCCACGTGTGCAAGCGCCCCCCTAAATGGAAGACGATGGCGCACTCAAGACCCCAATAAACGCGGCAATTTACTGCAAAATGCAAACATTCTTAGCGCAAAGTCCAATCTCATCAGAAATAAACTGAGGGTGCCTCTGATTGCAAACCCCATCTGTCCTTAAATCAACTAAATTTAGACGTGACAAAAATACAGGCGGGCAAAGGCGGCGCAGGTCCCGCGAGGGGCCGGTGTCCTGCTCATGTAATTCGGCACGCAATGCAAATTAGAGGCCTTTTTAAAGCAAAAACAAAATCACATCCTTTGCTTTCTTAAATAACGAGTCTCATCGCAAGCTTGGGCCTGAAGAGCCAAAGTAATTTGAGAGGATATTTGCTTACATGTGTATAAGCAATTTGGTGTATTAGGACGTCCCCTCCCCAGATGAGTGTGAGCGCGTGAGGAAGCGTGTCCGTGAGTGGCACCACGCGTCGCTGTGCCATGGGACGGCTGCTGCCTCGGCAACGGTTCCGGCGGCGCTCCGGTCGTCTCCCCCTCCTCTTCCTCCTCCCCCCCGCTCGGTGGGAATTAGATTCCCATCATCAGAAGCTGCAATTTGCTCAAAACAATGTGAAATCATACGCCGGCGTGTCTGGACAGCCCCGGCTCCCGAGGCGCACAGCACATATGCAGATTTCTGGATTAATGTCCCCTGCGTGTCGGATGGAGGACAGGGGAAGTGTGGGGAGGGGGGGCAGGTGGAAAGAGGAAAGCAGGAAGAAATAGGCTAACAGGACCTGCGGTTTTGTTTCCATTATTGTCTTTTCCTCAGGCAGCTTCTGTAACGACCATCTTATGACGAGAGGAGATCAATATTAAAGCAGCGTTTCAGGTTAAACACTTACAAGATATAGTTTATCCAAAAATAATAATTCTGTAATTAAATTACCTGATCGTCACACAGCATAAATGACAGTTCATCATGTCCACTTACGTTAACCTGTCAAGACAAAAAAAAAACACAAAAGTAGCTTATACAACTATACTGCAAGCTTTCTAATACCATATTAATAATATTACTAATAATAATAATACTTTACTTTCATTTTTCCACACAAGAATCAATACAGTTTTGGATGATGGACGTTGTGTGCAAAAGAGCTGCATGAAGATTCTCAATTTTTGTCTTCTGTAACAGCAGCACACGGGCTCTGGAAAGACAAGAGGATGTGTAAATATTTTATTTTGAAGACCCAACATCAAAAAACATCAAAGATGGCGTGTTGATTTTAGCGGGTGCCTCATGAGAGCAGTCAGAGCTCTCAGCATCACAGATGTTGGAGTGTGTTGGTTCACTGCATGGTGTGGGAGACTGTTCTCACCTGCCGCTGTTTGTTTGTATACCATGAGGCATGAAGCTGTGGGTATCACATTTATGCAGCCGGCATGCGTGTGTGCGTACATGCGGGTTCACCCTGGCTGCAGAGGTAGATCTGGCTAGCACGCTAAGGCCTGTGGGGAGTCCAGACTGTTCCAGGTCCCTGCTGTAATTTTCTGTCAGCCTGGCAGGATTTACCTCGCCTGGGGCAACGGCGGCTGGCTGCAGAGCATGCCACCAATCAGGTATTGAACCTCTCACCTCACTGGCCCTGCGTGTGCGCAACGCTGCTTCCATGTTGCGAGCGTGTTTGTGTATGCGCATGATGGCGGGAAAGAAGCAAAAGCGTGTTATGTCATAATCATATACTGAAAACCTCTGACATCATAAAACAATATCAGTTCATTTAACTGAAGCTAAACATTTACATTTCTGCATTCGGCACTTTGCAGCCAAAAATATTTACAATACATTGAGTAAATCGAACCCTCAACCTTTGTGCTGCTAACACAAAGCCACACTGAGCTATGACATCACTGCTAGTATTTAAGCATTTCAGTTTTTAAAGATATAATATTTGAAACTAATGCTCTGTGCATTGTCAACATTACTGTTGTAAATTAAATGCAATGGAAAATTCACTACTAAACAGAAAACTCAGCAGTGTTTTCACCACTAAACAACAACAGCCAAGCAATTACACTTCATTTCAAATGAGACTCGCATCAGATGCTTACATCATGCTGGTCTGCAAGCGGCTGATTGGTCAGTTTGATATTTCAAACAAGCTAATTCCCTTCATCCAGTCCCGGTCATCTTACCCAGGGGTCTGAGTTTTCAGAGGCAGATTTGCAGGTCAGCAGCTGGGACGCAGGGCCTCCACCGAGCCCCTTCTCTTCGTGTTGAGATTGATGAAGTCTTGGCCTCAGCGCTGCTGTACATATACCAGCAGCCATGTCAAAACAGCGATCCAACACTCAACACTGACAGCTGGGCTCTCCAAAGCCCCAGTCGCAGCACTGTTGACTCTCTCACACACACTTACAGAACGCTGCACAATAATACAACTTACAGGCCCCATTTTATTTAAGAGACAAATCTCTATTTAACAAACAAAAATCCATCAACACTCACTTTATTTTACCTCTTTTTCCAGCTACAAGAACCAAAAGCACAACACAGCTAAAAACTTGCTTTCCCTCCTCAAACGGTGTTAATTATTTTAAAAATGTAGCAACCAGAGCATCTATTAGCCTGGCTTTAGTGTGGCCAACAACAAACCCCCTCAGCTTGTGTGCCAAGAAGATAAAGGACTCCAGCTCTCTCAGTAAGCATCTCTCTGGCTTCAGTCTAAATTTAATCCTCCCCAACAAAAAGAAAAAAAAAACGCTGTAAATAAATATCAGTTTCAAAGTAAAGGCGCAGAAGCCCTATAGGCAGGTGTACTTATTTCAATCAGGTGACATTTGTTAGCTACCCACACCGAGAAGCAGGCAGCCACTAGCTAACCTTTCAGCTGTGAATTATGAGAATTTACCTTCATGCTTCAGTGCTTTTGCTGTTCTGCTGCCTTTAGTGTCTAAATCAAAGGCAGGATCTGCCACCTCGGCACTTTTTCTGGCAAGGGCAGCCATTGCACGAATGCTTGACAATCAGTGACATTTACCGCGTCGCCCGACCACAACAGCAGACAGCACAGAGCCCAGGAGGCAAACACAAGTCAATTCACGCTAGCAGCCATTTTCTTCCAATACTGCAACACTGTCGACTAAAGGAAAGCTAGCAGTGTATAGCCTGGTGCCTCTAGTATAAACGGACAACAGTACTTTAAAAATATAAGCCAATAATCTGGGATGTTAAAGGGACAGTTTACCCAAAAATGCAAGTACTTTTTTTTTGCATTATTTACTTACCCTCATGTCATTGTAAACCTGCATGATGTTTTCACTACTGAGGAACACAAAAAAGTGGGTTAAATGTGATAAAATGTGATACAAGTGAAAAAAATACATGTAAATGTAAATATCTTTATGCTTTACAGAAGAAGTAAATGTCACACAGATTTGGAAAGACAGAAGGGTGAATAAATGAAGCATTATTGAGTGAACTATCCCTTTAACTAAAAACACTTTGGGAAATTGACCTTTCTGCATTTTGACATGCTGCAGTCCATCTGAGAGTATTTTAAAGAGTTTTCATTCTCACTTTGAAAAATACATTTGTCACAATACATTTAAAGTGATGCTTAAAATAAGTGACAAACAGATACCCTTTCCTACCACTCTATACATTTTACCACAAACCTCTTTTTTTGTGCACCAACCTTGTGCTTAATGAGCACAACAGACATTCCTAATCAACATTAGCCACCCGCTAATCAGCTAGCCAGTAAACCGCTTCAAATAGAAAAGTTCAAAAACTTTAGCTAGAGGCGGAAACGACAAAACTTCAGATTAGATCCAGCGAGAGCAATAGATATTTGCAAAAAGAGTCTCACCTCAGGGAAATGAGAGTGGCTCCCAATGCCTGGCTTACAGAAAGCAGGGCCGTCACTCCCCAGACAGTTGTAATTTATTTAACAGCTCAACAGGTAATTTTCCAGCAAAATGCTGATTTTCCTCACTGGTTTCCTCTTCAGCATGTATTCTAATTACCAGTGACTCTCTTTGATCTCAGGCCTCGCACTTCACACTGCTTGGGCTTCCCCAGGATCTCATTTCATTAGAGGTTCATTTCGTCTTGGCTCACTCCTTATTCCACTGATTCAGTTGGGGGGAAATACGGCCTGACATATTAACTGAGCGCACTGACAAATACTGTCAAAATACACAGCGGCGTTTCCGCCCGCTCCCAGGAGATGAGGCTCAAAAACAAAGTCCGCAGCATTTAAGGAGATGGAAGACAGGATTAGATATGAGTCCAGGTTCTGATTACCTGATTAAAATTTGGAAGCTGGGTTAAGGATGGCGGTATTAAATTAATTTCATCAGCTCCGTATCAATCACGGCTGGCGGGGGCCGCCCGGGTACGAGTGGTTTTAATCTGCACTTGGCAGCGAGAAGATCAGGGGCCCCTTGACAATGTGTCAGAGTTTTATTGTTTCGATATAATGTGACATGACAATGGAAAGCTCATTACGACACACAGCTACTGATTGACTAACTGTAAGACTATCCCAACTTGTTATGGTGGTGGGAAACAAGTAAAACTCTAGTTTGAGAAACAGCCATAACCTTCAGTTTGTCTAAAGTCCAAAACTTTCCCCAAGACAACTGGTTTGTGCAACAACCTATTAAACAATCCGTGCAACTGTTGGGCCACGAAAAGTTCTGGAATTTCTGTTGTGCAATCTAGCAATCGTGGACTCCAACAACATCAGCCCAAATGCAATTTGCAGTTTGGTTAATATGCAGTGCTCTTATTTCTGCTAAGTGCTTTGCCATCAACTCAACAGCCCTGCAAAGACGTTGAAGCCATTCTACACTTCTAGCTAAAAGTGGGTCATTAGATACTGCTGAACAAAGAGAAACTGATGCCTTGTCCCAGAGCAGAGAGAGTCGTCAGGACACGCGGTATTAAAAGGGGTCTTTTTCAGAGAACGAGAGAGCGCAGAAGGTGGCAGTTTTCCGCGAAGGGCCCCCTCAGTTCTGCCATCTGTCCGTCTGTCTGTCTCCGCAGAGGGTCACTGCAGGGGGTGGGTGGCACACCCCCTTCGATGCCCGGAACCGTGCCACGCCTGCACAGAGCCACGGCGTAATACGGCCGGTGCCCTGCGCCGCCATCCGACCGGCGAGTCTGTCTTACCTGCTGTGATTCCATTACCAGACTGCCTGTTCCCGCGCTCAAGTGTTTCTGTAGCATATTAAACAGATTAATAGAACAATGCTCCGGGGAGCAAGCGGCCTGTCAATCTCGGCTAAAAACACAAAAGCAGAAAATTAAAAAAGCCCATGGCTGAACTCCAGAGCCGATAAAAACATGCTGGAATCTGCAGAGGAGGGGGGGTTACACAGATGGTAAATATTTATTCTCCATCTCGTTGCTTTAGAGACCACACAAACACACACACGCGTACAAAGACAGGCATTCTAACACACACACGTACAAAGACAGGCATTCTAACACACACATACACACACACACACACACACACACACATGAATGCAGACTTGCATGTCTGCTTGGCCTATCTGTCACATATACACATGCAAAATAACATACATTCACGAACGCTCAAAAAGATCTGTGCCATTTTTTGTTTGCTATGCGAAGAATTCAAGGTCAGAGAATGAAAAGTCAGTTCTGCCTTATAAAATAAACCGTGATAGCAATTAAATCGTTGCTATTCACCGCAACACAAATGGCCTTTTAATCTACAGGGCTGTGCTTGGTCAGTCCAGAGGAAGTATCTTACGGACACGTTATGTTCATCTTATATATGTTGTTCATGAAAGCAATTTAATGTTTTGATTTAAAGATCTTAAAGACAAGTCTGACTTTGTCTCAAGAGACTCAGAGTAAATTTACTCTGAGCTGTGTTTTATTTTTCTGAGAGATTCCAGGAGATTCGCCGTGGTCTACAGAGACCACAGACACATGCTGGTCTATCTTCTATCTTCTATCACAGCTCAGAACCACTGAAGGTTTGTAGGAACTGATTGTGTAGAGAGTCTGTTTGTTTACACCAAACAGCCATCAAGGTTTTATAAAATATTTCTGATTCCCTTCAACACCAATACGGCTATTTATGTCCTGAAAAACGTGAGAATAAAAATTCACATACTTTACCCATCAGGCATTGCGTCGCTCCATTATGTGGAATTACCCCTTTTTCAAATCCAGTGGCTTTTAACAGGCCCTGCGCTAGCTGTGGAGACACGGCAGTGTGTTAGCGGGTTAATTGCCACAGTTGCAGTGTCTGTCAGATCACAGGAGGGGAGAAAGTTTAATTGTGAAGGCTAACCTCATAAAGAGCTGATCTGTAGGAGCAAGAATATATGTGACACAGCTTAGGAACACTTACTCCTATCTATTTTACACATGCATTTGACAAGTGCAACTTACAGTTTATTTAAAAAATGTTTCAGCAGTATGTTCACCCAATATGGAAATCAAACGCATAACCCTGGCGTTGCAAGCACCATACACTTCCAGCTTCGCAACAGCAAGTGAAGTACACATGGGACGTTGTGCTGACAGGAATGAGGGGCGCATGTGTTTTAAGCCGCTGTCCGTGGTGCTGAAAATACAGCCAATCACCATAATGCTGTACATACAATTCAAAGAGAGGTTATGACAGAGTCACATCACTCTCCAGTCACAACCCTCCTCACCTCTGTTCAGCCCGACCTTCACAGCTGCCCTTTCCTGCTCCGTCGCAGTGCAGAAACCCCTCCCAACCCCCCCATTTCATTCACTCGCCCTCTCTTTCTCCCTCAGCCTATCATTCTATTTCTCTCTTTTACTCTGCTTGCACCTCTCCCCCAAACTCCCTCCTCTCGTTTGCATTCCTCTCGGCCCGCTTCTCCACTTGGCAGCCAAGCCATCCCTGTCTGTTTTCATTCCCCTCCAAGAGGACAAGTAATTTGGGAGAGAGGAGAGCAGATGACCACTGGCTTCTGACCTTTTCTGCCTCAATTTAACTCCTCCGTGTAGCACCGCGAAAGTGGCAATCAGGCTAGGCAGAAGTGACACCCTCATCTGAGCGCGCCGGAGCCCCGCACACAATCACAGTGTCACTTTCCATCACGGCACCGCGGCCGCTGGGAGGAGAGGAGGGGTCGGCCGGTACGCCACCGGCCGTTTCCCTTCACGTGGCTCTTATTAGCGTGATGGCAGAGTGACCAATGAGAAAAGCATCATTAACAGGCTGGACTCTGGCTTGTTATCAAAATGTGATGACATCGTTGGAATCATCCTTACAGTTTGTGTGTCAAGTGCTAATAGACTTTGGTGGCGAACGAGGCAAAACGAGAAGGAAAATGATGCGCGTCACGCCAACATGTCGTAACATGATAAAATGGTTCATGGTGAACAGATTTTTACTCAGTTTTGTTTGGGATTTCGGTTCCTTGCAAATTAACTATTAAAAGAAACACAGATGTGTGACATTTTACATAGCAATGCTAGCCTATTATTTTTCAGGGTAGATTTAAAAATACAAAATAAAAATATTTATTTAAACATACAGCACTGTGCAAAAATTTAGATCCTACATTAAATAAAACAGTATATTTTTAATATAGTTTTAAGGCTATATGTCTATATATAATTAACAGTAAATAATCAAATGAGAATAATGAAGAAAAACAGTAAGGTAATATTACATGAAGTTACATGAAGAAACAAATAATCTTAATAAAAAATAAAATTAAACAATAAAAATCTTAACTTTTGCACAGTATTGTACACTGTTTACAATAAGTCACCCATATGTATTGCATTTTTCTTAATTCCCAAAAAATACAACATATGATCTTTAAAAAAATACAATTGTTTTATAAACAATAAAAAGAGCTTGTGAAAGGTCACATTGCTGTTTGACAATTCAGGCCCGACTCCACAAATTTCCACTGGCAGCTGAAAGCTTAAAGGCTTCATCAATGCATTCTGAAATGCTGAGGCTGTCGATTTTGTTTGTCTGGGAAGAGCGGTTGGGGGGGGCGGGGGGCGGCACCCGTGCGGATGAGCTGCTCAATATCAGCAAGTTCCACTGCTGTTGCTAAAAGACATGCCAGTGTGTGCGGATGTATGTAAGCCAGTGTGAAATACAATGAGTGGCGTGCTCACAGGCTACACATGTTATGGCAAGAGCAGCCGTGAAATAGAGTCGCTCAAAGGGGATCTGTTACAAAGTGGCATATGCAAAAACGAGCGGCACACGAGCCACACCACACACTGGATAAATGGATTACAGAGAGTGTTCATGGACTAGTTTAGGAGCAGAAGACTTAAGGAGCCAGCGAGCCTTTTAACATGATCGCAAATACCAACCGCTCTGGAAGGCAGATAGAAAATGTGTCGCTCCTAACTGCTGTATGACAGACAAATAAAGGTGTCGGTATGTATATAACTGATGTATATAACAATAACTGATGCTGTGTTAATGCTACACACATGATAATATCATGAGCAAATCAGTGTCAGTACCTGGTTCACACTCCAACACAGTGGTTGGCGCTGTTGTACCCGTTCAACATTTTGCCTTAAGAGCCACAATGTAAACACTCTCTGGCTCACCCTCTCTCTCCAAATGCAAATTTTGAATATAATCCATCCTGAAAAAAAAGAAAACATTAAACAAACAAAAATAAAGATACTAAAGAAAAAACTGATATTTTTTTCATGAAATATTGTGATGATAACATTACTGTGAATTCTTCTGGACACAATTACAGTGTAAGACAACGTGACAACCAGGGCAGTTCTGGGAAAAGACTAACTAACATCGTTCCTTTTAACCAGATGGAGTTTACCTGACAAGAATAAAATCCTAAATGACGATATGCCTCTGAGGGGGGTGGTATCATTTGAAAAGATTCAGTCATTGTACTCGCTCATCCCCTCTGTGCTGAAAATGAAATTGTCTGATGTGCAAGATTTACCTTTGCCGCATTTGGCCCCGTTCAGGCAAGAGGGTCGCGGCTCCACGTGTCATCTTGTGGCACCATCGTGGTGGCTCCAATTTACACACAGAGCCGTTCTGCATTTCAAAGGAGCGCAGCGCGAGCCCTCCTGTTAGCGATCGCTATCTGAGCCCCGCGGAAGCGAGATTAGGCCAGCTGGAGAAACCGCTCGCTGCTTCCCCCGCATTTACATTTTCATTTTCATATTAGATTTCTCCTCCATTCCCCCTCCTGGGCTTTAACTAGCCCGTCCGTGCACCTTTCCCTTCCTAGAGCTCCACAGAACCGGGCCACAGAAGCTAAAGCCCAATGCTCTTTCTCTGACGCCTGTCTCTCTCTCTCTCTCTAGCATTTTGCGCAGCTAAGATTAATGGAATAACTAATGAAACTTTTGATGTAAAAACAAATAATGGAGTTCGTCAGCGAAGCGGCTTTCAAGTATTTCATCAGGGGAAAAAAGCGACGTTTTAGAGGGACAGAAATAGATCAAAGAGTTACTAATAAATCCATGCGCGAAATACGGAAATCATTCAAACAATATCTTTAAAAAATTAAACACTACGAGATAAAAGGAGGTTCGTGTGAGCTCCTCGAACACTCTTGTTCTTCTGTGTTTTGGGCTGTGAGTCAGAGATACTGTTCAGAGCAGGATAGACAAGATTTTATGTTCTTGCCCTTGAAAATCAAACTTGGAAACGCTGAGAGAAGAAACACGACACTGTTGAAGTGAAAACCGGATGTGTAGCTCATGTAGCTTCAACATTTGTGCATCATGAGAACCCTAAAGCATCAGACCAGGAGATACAAATAATGAATTCATCTTAGGTAACAAATGTTGAGGAGTTACAAGCTACTACCATCTAGAATCACTACAGTGCACCAAATTGTGAGGTAGACCTATTGCACAAAAAACAGGTATTTTTTTACCATCAGTTACTGTCTAAAGTTACATGCTACTATCCATTGTAATCCATGCTATTCATGCTACTATGTAAATTAGGGCATATACAAGTTTGTTAGTTGTATTTAGCTCACATTTACCTTATATTCAAAGCTGTCATCCTAAATCCTAAGATATCATTCATTCAAAAACACCAACAACCAATGGGCTGAACTTTTACCTTGACTGTTCCTCGCCTAAACTTAAACAGAACTGAACTACAAGACTCTTCTCATTTAAAGTAGCTAAACCACTTTAAGTAATTTAAATAAGTAGCTTATTACAAGACACTTGTTAACTTAAAGCAGCTAAACCACAGGAACTATCTTCCTCAACACAACTGTACTGTTGCACACCATTGTCAGCATACAGTGACGGTCCAGCCCTCATCCACATTGAATCTGACTGGGATTTAATACAGAAGAGATAATTCTGTGACTCCATCACAGCACTTTAAATGCCTCTGTCTCTCAGGCAGATCTCTGTTACTGTGTGAGTCCAGGGTCCTCATTCAGAGTGGCACTCAATGAACTTAAAGGGCCACGGTGGTACATTGATACATTGCACACATAAGCGCCAATGACTTGCCCTGCATATTAAAGGCAGGGAACCGCACACCTATGTATTCTCATCACTTTCCCTGGCCCTCAACAAGCAGACAGAAAAACTAAACCAATCTACCAACAGAATGGAGTCACCAGCAGGCTACAGGCTGACAGTGGCCAAACAGGGTCACCCATCAATGTAACTAATGCACATGATGAACTAGCCATTGAGAGGCTAATAAAAGCATTTGGAGTAAAAATCAATACTCGTCTTAGGCACCCATATTTTATAATAAGTGTACCATAGTTTTGATGCGTCTTAAAGAAACAGTTTACCCCAAATTTAACAGAATCATCATTTATTCACCCTCATTTTGCGCCAAACTTACTAAAGCGCAAAATAAACATCATTTTAAAAAAAAATGTGAGTTTAATGGAGAAACATAAGGGTGAGCCAAAATTGTCATTCTTTAAAAGTGCCTCCAGGAGACAATCCAACAGTTTAATTAAACAGTTGTGCTGCTAAATGTCCTGCCAACATGCGACAGCCTTTACAGAACAACCATCAGGTATCCAGCCTCACTTTAAATGATCAAATGAACCGGTTTCCATCGCTATGCGGATTCATCCAAAATAATGAACGATCTAGGTTTTCCATGCTTGATGTTTACTTGCATGTAAATGTTTACTCGTGCGTGTGGCTCAGTCTTATCTCCAGAGGAGACGATGGAGAGAAAGACTCGTTTTACATTTTCTGCATGCGTCTTGTGGCAGACAGCTGACCTTCACCGCAGACATACTCGGGCGGGTAACGGCGTTCAAATTACGTCCGTGCCAAAGGACTACATGAAACAGCCGAGGCCCTTTAAAGTCGTTCAATTAGATTATCCTTTTCATTGCTTTCTTCTCGTGCACGTTCAAGACGCGCGCGCGCGCACCGGCAGAATGAAACCGTGCGCGCAAAAGCCGGAACGCACGCGCTCCCGGCCGCCTGGAAAGCGGGACGAAAGGCTGAAAGAGGAAAAGGGGACGTGCGTGAGAAAGTAATATAAATGACAAGCAAGCAAAGCAAAAACAACGTGATCTGCAGCCAAGATCCCTGGGGCCGCTTTAAACGCAGAGTTTAACATAATACTGCTATTAAACCCATTTACTTCGTTTACCATCTTATTGTGATTTCAGACAGTACTTATAATCGTAACATAAACACTCACAGACATGACTGCATACACACAGCTAAAAATATTTGTTGTAATGTTATCGTATAAATCTCACAACTTTAAACATCTTTCACATGAGTTTTCTTTTCTCGTGATGTCATCGGTCCTTCTGACTCCTCCCACTTGTTACGTAACAAGCACCGTTCATGAGATAATAAAACAACAGGATGGATAATAATAACATGTTTTAACATACTGTCATGACATCCATACCATAGTATTTTTTCCAAGTATCTCCTAGTACCATGTACATACTATGGCAACCATGGAGAATAAAGTGCAATATAAAAAAAACACATTGGGGTATATTATCTGATACCATGTTACATCCACAGTAATTATTAGTATTATTAAGGTTGGAATAACATCCAGCACTAACAGATGTCAAAAAAATAAAATCTAATAATGAGAAACGGGACACATACTTCAGATGAATTAAATGAACATTCTGGTTTTCTAACCTTCTCAAATTCCCCCCCACCCACAGCCCATCTTTCTAACTCTCCCGCTTTCTCTCCCTGCACTTATTTTCTGCCCCTGCTGTGGTTTTGAATCCCTCGAGCTTGTCAAGAGGACTGGCAGCGCGGACAGCACCGCATCACGCATTACAATTCACTACAGCTTTGTGTGTGTGTGTGTGTGTGTGTGTGTGTGTGTGTGTGTGTGTGTGTGTGTGTGTGTGTGTG
>JBAJNP010002710.1:15385-45616 GCA_036877545.1 Yasuhikotakia modesta
AGGGGGTGTGAGGTGTTGTATTTTCAAGGGACTTACCATAATTATATGACAAAATGCTGCAGATCTCACAGGGTGCAGAACACAGGAGCAGGGGTCAGGGGACAGAGCACTTTCAGCAGGGTAATTTGTAAATGTCATTCAGGTGGGCTCCTCTGTCAAAGCCGGCATCCGCAGCAGGGCTTTCTCATGCAGATTTTAAGAAGCATAGCTGCCAATGGAGTTTCGTACCGCTGACCCCCTTGGCACAGTTACCAAGCGCTGCTTGTATTATCAGCATAAATGTGCTGTAACGACACTCTGTGTTAATGAACAAGACTCTGTGTTGTTAACTGTGTTGTTTACAATTTAAACAGTTTTAAAAATAGTACTTTAACTCATGTTTTTAGCTATAATAATTACTACAGGAAATATACAAATATTAAATAAATTACAAATAAATACTGATAATAAATTCAGAAAATAACAAATAAATACAGGAAATATAACTGTAATATTTAACCCATCAGTGCCATGAATTCACTATTGTTATCTTAAGAAATCAAACAAATATCAATAAGTGAACACATACAATTGTTAAATATTTTGAACTAATATTTACTAAATTGGGAATATATTAAAATGTATTAAAGATGGCATTTTGTACCAAACACATTTTGTAGAATTGCTCATGGGAAAACTGGGAAAATAATATTGCTCATTACAAGAACCGAGACTAAAAACACATCACTATGATAAAAACATTGAGTGTAACCTTTCTCTGAGAGCTTGGCCTCAGAGTAGCTAGTTGAGGACGAAGCAACATGAGGTCAGACACAAGCGATACGATTAGGTGCTGCTGAAACGACCAAATCGCCTCTTCAGAACGTGTTACACCAATCTGAATAATCGCAAGAGACCATTTCAAACCCAATCGATGCGCCATCACTGTTTTCCTTTAAAAGAGCTGCCTCATTCTCCCTCAAGTGGGCTATCAGTAAAGCCTCCAACCCATACATTTCAAGGCCTGGCCGAAAGTTTCCATCTCACAGTCTCTGAATTCATTTCAAGACCGTCGCTCACCCAAGCCTCGTTCATGAGAGCTTGCAGGTTTTTGCAGGACGCTTGTAAAAATGCTTGAGAAACACACTCACCACCTATGAGGTAGAGGTTGTGAGGATATAGCCCGAGCCTCAAGGACTGAGATATTGTGCAGAATGGGTTGTTACACAAAAGATAAGCAATTGCAGGCAAGGCGAGGCTTTCAGAGACGGTTCCTTAAAGGTTTTATTGAGGAACGAGGTACGAAGAGCTGTTTGGTGATGTGGTTCATTACCTACACGAGGATCCTTGAGGTTCATTCTCTCTGTCTTTAGTATCATTTCCTGCAACCTCCTCAGAAGCCGTGATTCACAGTCTCCACACATTTCTTTACCAGACAAATTTCGTTGCGCTAACCTGAAAGGCTGTTTACTAAACAAACATTAAACAAAAGCAGAGTTCAAGGCAAGTCATTGAAGCTCATGTCGCCAACGCCACCAATACACAAACTGCAGAGATGAGCACAGGTAAGCTCAAAGTTACTTGCGGGAAAACTGAACTTCACAAAAGAGCCAAAGCATTTTGTGGGATCAAGGAAAAAACCTCGGCTGAATGAGACACGCACATCTATATTTTATAGAAATTAGCTTAAGAAAAAATCCCATGTACTGCTTTGTCTAAGGTCGCCTGTTTAGAAAGTCCATTCTGTCAAACAAAAGCATTAAAAACCAAATGAGACAGAAATGTCTTTCTCAGCTCGTGGCATTCAATGGTGACTTTCATATCTTTGAAATGGGAAGACAGCCATCATTAGACTATTTCCTTCAGCACATTGGCTATAATAGGACCGTGGGTTTTATACTCAAGTGGCCTTTATACTTATTCTGTCTGAGCACCGTGCATTGCTTCCCATCCAATCGCCAGCCATTATATCTAAAGCAGCTGTGATATTCATTATAAGGAGACACCTCGCCTTGACCATTCTGTTCTCAGCCAATGACACAAAAGACTCCCCTCAATGCAGAGCCAACATTCTCACCCCTTGACGCCAATGCAACAAGCCTGTATATATGCTAACCTGTTTAATTTCATTTTACCTGACGGTTAATGTCTCCTTTCACCCTGTAACTGCTCCACCTTCCGACTTCTTTCAAAGACTTTCTCTGCGCCGAAGAAGGACAAAGGTGTTGAAAGCGCGTTCTGTAACTCAAAACCTGGAGCTAATGAATCGGAAAGGCTTTTAAATAAACCTTGATGAATTAAAGTTAATGAGATTATTTTAAATAAGACGCACTTTTGGCAGAAATACTCTGAACTATCCGCTCGAAACTGAAACGAGAGAAATGCAAACAAGAGGCCTTTCTAGAGACGCGTCAGCGGAAAGATCTGGTGCTAGCTTTTTTCTTCTTCTCTGCACACGCTGCAGGTCTGTCCGTAGCCCAGTACTGTAAGAACTTAATGCCATCAGGGACCCGGCTATTTGAATGCTGGAGCCTTTTTTATCAGGAGCACAAGTGGTGCAGAAAAAATTGCCTGGGATTAATTTGGGTGGCAAGGAACATGCAGCTGGGATCAGCGTGTGCAGTTTCTCCGCCCGTGCTCGCGATACGCCGGTGTTGCATGGTCTGTTTATTAACGGTGACTTTACTTCCTTTCAGGGGCCGTGACTGGGGGGCTGGAGTCAGTGGTGCAACTTTAAAAGGCATTTAGCCAATAATAACATACATGTACAATACGATAAGCAAATTAAACCTTTCGCTCCTCTCATCTTTGCAGCCACACCTAAAAACGGCCCATTTTTATCCATGTCCAATGGAGGGCTCGCCTGTATCATCAGGAAACACACAGGATCTCGTGCTTGTGTGTGTAAATAAGGCGAAAGCGTATTACAGCGTGTTTGAGGATTCAAAGCATTCTGTCTATGATACAACCCTACTGGGGAGGTTTGTGAATGTGGCCTGTGTTTTATTTCTCAGTCATACCCAGCTGTTTCTGCGGGGTGTAGATGGGTATTGTAGTTAATGGACCAGCGCACTAAGGCATGGCTGCGTTTGAATCAGTCTGACTACTTGTACTACTTTTCCAGCAGGAGAGGACAGTAGGTTTTGAGCAATGTTTGTGCCGGGGCATTCGTCCGTTTAACAGTTTCTCACTGCTGATGACGGTGGGCCAACTGAGGAACGGACTTCATGTTTACGACCGTTTCTTACAATAATCTCTCTCAAGCGGATCAGCACGACATCCATGTGGGATGACATCCGGGGCTGGGGGATACAGCTAAAAAAAAAAGTGCATAATGTTAGCTTTTCAAAAATTTGCTCATTACGGTACAGTAAAGCTAGCTCAAAATAATCAGTTTGTTACCAAAACAGTTTTTTACTAAACAAATAATAGTTAAAATATTTAAACCAATTTAGCTGTATCTACCAGTATAATAATACTAACAGATAAACAGCAATACCTGCATACTTTGAAATATTTAGTTTGACTTTTACATAAATGCAAACCAATAGTTAAATCAAAGCATTGAATCAACTTATTAAAACAGAAACAAACTGTCTCAGGAAGAGATTTTTTTCAAATGCATTAAGTCAGAGACACTATTACAACATCTCTGTTATAATGACAGAGTCCTTAGGAAACCTAATGGCCAAATAAAAAGCGCATTAATATCTTTGCGATATTCACAATGTTTCTTAATTTTATATTGCTAGCAAAATCATCATGAATTTTTGATATCACCCGGCACTAATGAAATCCAAGAGGGAAAACGTCTAAAAAAAATAAATAAAATACACAATGAAGGCTTTAACTTCCCATTTCAAAGCCATTTTCCCCTAAATGCTCATCTAACGCCGTTTTCGACCAAAACCCCCCGTAAGCAGGACACTTAAGCAGACAACCACTGGTTCCCCCCTAGGCAACAAGAAAACGGAGGTTTCAGTGCCACTATCGCTGCAATAACGTGAACGCGCACTGCGTTAAACCCATTTGGAGAGGCCACGTTACGCACATATGCGCGCATGCTGTATACGAGACACAACCAACAGCAAACACAGCAGCTGGACAAAGACAGCGTGTTATTTCACAGCATATAACTAACTGACTGATCGCTCGGGTTCTGGGAGAGAGAGAGAGAGAGAGAGAGAGAGAGAGAGAGAGAGAAGAAAGATGTAAGGATACAGAAAGAGTTTGTGAATCTCTTTTATTACCCTGTTTGCCGTTTCGTCTCCATCTGTCATTTCTTGCAGCAGGGCAAGTGTATATACAGTCTGACAATTTAAACCCTTAGTTTCTGAGCGTCTCTCCTGTACGGTGGAGGGCAGAAATAAATCAGACGAACCAATGGCACAAAAATGCAAGCGATCTGGGGCAGAAAATCTCTTTTCTGCTGGGCAGAAGGGAGAGGCTGGTCGTCAGAAAGCGGCGGGGTGAAAGTTTAACATTCCGGGCAGTTTGTGAGCGCGGAGACACGGGAAACATTGCGCGTCGGATTTAGTAAATGTGTCTGAAAGCAATCAAACAATGTCTGGACCAATAGCGGCCTCATCATGATAAGAGGCGGTCGTGGGGCTGAGTGTCTAGCAGGCAGCCCTCTAATCAGAGGCCGGACGGGCGTAATTGCCTGTTACAATCTATCCGTGCCACTGGCCGCTCCATGCCTTCCGTAGCATTAGAAAGCTGCCCGGTTCATTTCAATACGCAGCGCGCCGTCAAGTGAAATTGGCAGGGTAAATAGGAATTGCTGTTTATTTCCTGCTTCCTTCTGTCGTACACGGAGTAAAAGAGAGTGACTATTAGCTCAAGCAGAATCCACACAAACCGCAGAAATTACTGTCAGCAGGCGACCCTCCGCGAGCCACAAACAATACAAGCATCCAAATTAAAGCGCAATAAATCACAACGCGTTTAGCGGCGCAGAGCCACCGGGTGCGCGTGTTTGTTTTGCGTCTCAAGAAGAGGAGAGACTCAAAAACAGGTCCGGCGAAATCTTAGGTCATTATCAAGAGGCATTCTGTAAAATTCACCCCACACTGCTTTCAAACTCTCTCTTGAAAACAACGCACGCCAAACAGGCGTAATGTCTCACAGAGAAAAAAAGGTAATAATAGTGAATGGTTTTGGGTAAACAATGATGTTTTGTTACCGCATTGTTGCCGAGGTACATTCGGTTCATTGTGTGCCATTGCGCGCTTATGAATGCATTCTCCATCTGGGCATTCTCGTTCCACCTTGAGGAAAAAATAAAAACGTGCCGAAATGTTAACATGCCTAAAACACACGTGTGTTATATTTAGTATTAAATAGGTGTGATAGATAACTCCCCTGAAAAAGAGATCTATAAAGAAAACAAAACAGATGAAACAGTTCAAGCAAAAGGGGTCAGAAAGGCCAATACAATCTGTGGTAATATTATGTTTACCTTCAAAACATTTGCCTACTGCACACATGCAAGTCACTGATCTTCCAAAGATCTGCAATTAAACAGAGTAATTACATACTTGTACTTACATACACAGACACAGTAAGGGCCCAACATAGTTAGTTATCATGGCCACCACATATTAACCAGGAAGGACTAAATCAATAAGCCATTTTAAATGACCTCATGAAGGCAGCCCCCTACAAACCAAGAATATTAGGGTCCTGGAAACATCCACAGGGTCCCGGAAGAACTCAAGGCCAGTTAGGTATGTGTAGAAAAATCAGATAGCTCATTAAATCACAATTCTGTGCCAATAAAGTCACAACTTTCAGTTTTCCGTGCATGAGACCATCGAGTCACGGTAAGCCTGCGAACAGCAACCGTCTGACAATATTTTGACAAGACAGACAGGGGAATATTTTATATCATTTTTTTCTAGGGTACTTCACTGCTTTTATGAGGTGCTTGTGCGTTTTCAATCAGCAGTAACAACAGTGTTTGCCGACTTCCATTCAGCAACAGCGGCAAACAATAATGTTTGAACTCTGGGTTCAAAAGGCCTGAAAAAAATCATTCAACCTCACTTTTTCAGTTCTGGATGTTCGGTCTCCAACAATTCCACAATTGAGTCTGAACGGTGGCTTGTTCAAAGAGGCTACACTGCTATTCCTTAAAATGACCTCTAATTACATGAAAGATATTTCAAGCCTTTTCAAAATTATGACGTCTTTGCCGTCGGCCTCCACTCTAGAGTTTTTTTCGCAGGAAAATGGCCAAACAATTTTTGCTCACTTCAGTCTACCTGAAAATGGTTTGCCAGGTCGGTCTGGAAGATTTGCGGATGGATGGTGCAGAGCAACATCTCTTTGCTAATTCCGATGTCAGACGCTGGTCTATCCCAAACAGTGTGTTAATGTATCTCAGACATAAATACTGTATAGTCAGATTTTTGCACACAAGAGCAGCAAATTTAAAAGGAAAGCTTTGTACTAATCAAAACACATGATAAAAGCTCAGATTGTGCATAATAACTGCCATATTTTTTCTGTTGTTCTATCCTGTTTGCAACCTTATATTTTGTACTCTTTTCTCACACAAAGACTTTCCGCTGTGATCATTTGTGCTGGATATTCAGATTGTGACATTAGGAGCTAAAACTGCCACTGTCTCCTTCTTATCAAGATCTTCTCGGATTAATTACCACCGATGTCCAAGAAAAGACTCCAGCACCTAAAGTCTGGGAACATTCCTGAAAGAACCTTGACTAAATCAGATTCAAACTGCTAAATCAATGCCAATTATTGTGAGACAATTGACAGCAATGCATCCACAATGAGCTTCTACCTTATTTCTGTCACTCTTTAACAAGGACTAAAGGAAAATGTAAGACACAAAAATGCTGGTTTTGGGAACTATATTGGCATCCATGGCAGGATTACAGTGATTTACAGGAACAGACTGTTTTAATTCATGTATCCAGTATTCATTCACACTTATTTTCACTGACTCTTGCGCCAAACAAGGTTATCCAATCAAACATGGCTAATCTGTAAACACAATCCCTCACTTCAACACCAGTGAGGTCATCAAGTCATATTGTGTCACATAATCAACGACATCATTATCAAAACATCAACACCACGCATTCGGCCCGGTACGATGTGCAAAGAAGCGAATCAAGTACACAAACCTGTGACTGTAATTTAACACACCGCTATTGCATCACAAACCTATTTATCTCCAATTTCGGTCTGTTTCAAACACCTTTGGAGGTGTCAGGTTAAAGATTGAATGTTGTATAACTAATGCGGTTCCCAAATACTTTAAATTCATTGGGCATGTTTTGCTTTTATCATATGTCTTGTTGTTTAAAACAGGGGTGTGGGTGTTTTTGTAACAGGGGCTCCGATGCTTTGCAGCGACTCTTGGTTTGGACACACTACAAATCACAGTCATACATTAATACTACAAGAGTAATCGATTAATTCTGAATGTTGGGTCTTTCACAGTATGCTCTATTATTTCTAATTACCCAATGGGTCACGGAAGTATGCCTCTGCAATTGCACAGTGCCTACCAGGTATATAAAAAGAGAAGAAAAAAATAAAAAAAAGAAGTCATTCTAACCCTCCTGTCCACTCTTACACACACACACACACTCGTGCACTTACATTTTCTGTCATACATACGCAGTCCCTCTACCAAAAGATCACAGCTCCACCTAGTGGCGCATCAACACAAAATACGACTGTAAAGGGTTTGCTATCAGCCAGCTTACACAAACCAAACTTATAAAAACCCACTGTCTTCTGTATATTATTTTGAGTTTTACGAAAACAAATAGATAAAGCAATTTAGTTAAAATGATGTTCTCTTTTTCAATTCTTTAAGGATCAAACATGCACTTAAAAAACAACATGCACTTTGGGTTACAGTATAAGAGCAACATGATTACACACAAGCCTGCTTTACTGACCCTGGGTCAGTAAGACACCCGGTTCTGTGTGCTGCTGGTGTCAGTGTTCAACATCCAAATTAAATGAAATTCAAGGCAATTCAATACAAATTATATGTTACTGGCAAATCAAATGTTGATCTTTCCAACGACTCACAATTACTTCAAGACTTAACAATCATGTTCTTACATTTCTGACTACAACACCTTCATAAGGAATTATACCACTGAGCAACAATAAAACTGCTTTGATCAAAACGATCAGCATGTTAACAACATAATCTTTTTGTTTAAAAAGACTTAAATTTACACCAAAACAATATATTTTTCTATTCAACACCATGACATTTCTTATCAAGGCAATGGGTTTGTTTGTTTTTTTGCCATTTTTTCTTATTTCGCATATATAGCTGTATCATCCACGGTAGTTAATTTTCATTTTGCTTAATGAAAACGCATGCGAATAGTATTTATGCATTCATCAACAGAAAACGAACACATCTATTTTTGTACTGTCACATGCTGCCTATCCAGAGAGCAGACCACGCAAATAAGCTCACCACACACCTACACCGTCTCTCTCACATACACACACACACACACACACACTGTCTCTCTCTCTCTCTCTCTCTCTCTCACTCACACACAGACTCTATCTCTCACACACCCACAGTGTCCCTCTCTCTTACACACACACAAACACACACACACACCTATCCAGAGAGCAGACCAAGCTGGAAAATAAGCTCACACACACACACACACACCCTCTTCACCCGCTGAGTTCCACAGTCTGGGCCTGCCGCACCGAGAGGGAATTTACATTTTAATAGGCAGAGCTTCTCGCGCCGACTTCGAATGAGGGTATATGCTCAGCTGAACAGCAGGAGATGCACCCCACAGCAGAAGTTTAGAATGAACCTCAAGACAATTCCTGGTGCACAAAGACAGAAAATGATATATTTTAGCCCATCTCTGTTGTGTATATAGTGAAATATGCATACATATAGAAATTACTTTCAGCCAAACCTCGTCCACACGTCTCCAGATTTGTGCAACATTTCTAAATGCAAGCAGCGGCTTTTGACGCGTTGCTTGTTGCCACGTGTGCAGTCCTTAACCAAGACTACCAACATATGAGCGCCACTGTCAAATTCCTCATTAGCCACTATACAAATGGATTTCTGGGAACTCACAATTGCCCTGAGACTGTCTTAGTTCCAGTCATGACAAAAAAAGGTCGTTTGTATCACAAAATAAAATGCATAATGCAATATTTGTGTCAATTACAGTACGTGCACATTAAGCTACTACTTGTATAAACATATATAAACAAAGTTAATTATCTGTATTATACACAGCAGAGTTTTTTCCATGTAAAAAAATGATGTTTTAACCCACTTTGCAAGTGTGAATGCTGTCAAATGCACCAATATGAAGTATTTAAGTATATTTACATAATATTTACATCCATCATTTCTCGCTCCTGAAAACAGCAGTTTTGTTCCCTCATCCTCCACCTCTTTCTCATATTTGCCCCTTATTTCTACACTGTGTCACGAGCGAGTATAAAACAGCACAAGATGTCACTGCTCCAGGCATTCAATCAAATGACAGGCCCCTCCCAGCTCTAATTAATAACTATTGAACACGCTAACAACAATCAACACTAATTAAATACGAGCTTGTTGACAAGAGTGCAAACCTTATCAAAAACACCCCCCTTCAAAAATAACCTTACTGTGGAGAAGGGAAGGGGGGCTCCTGTTTTTCGTAATTAGCTACGAACAGCCCCGAGCCACTCTTTCGATTTAGGGCCCCGCAAGCTAGTTTAAAGTTTTGTCTGACACACCGACACCAAGCGAATGTTCTCTGAACGTTGGTTAACATTATGCAGTAATGTTAGTAGAATGGTTTTAATGATGTTATATATCATAAATATATTTACATGGACAGTAACTTTAACAACTAAAACACAATGGTTTAATCAAATATGTTTTGACTTTTTTTACCTCAGTGGAAAATCTGAGGTTCTTACAAAGTGTTTTTCTGTGTGGTGACACAAAATATTAAAAATACTGAAATATTGCTCAGATTAAGCCTGTTTGTCACAAACCCAAAACCTAATCCCCAAAAATCAATTACAAAAACATATTTCAAATATACAATATAATATTGTGTTACAAAATAAATATTTATGGTGTCATATTTATTGTACAAAAGAAATCTTTACAGCAAGTAAATTGCTTTCCTGCGATTAGCCAGTGAGGCATAATTTTGCAATTAGAAAAAGTCTGACCACTGAAACACAAAAACACAACTCAGCTAGCACACGAGAAAAAAGTCTGAGAACACAAACTAACCAGAAACTTCAATATCAGCGTGAAAGCCGGACACACGACTGAAGTGACGTCCACTCTGGGCAATCTACGAATGACATTAGCTGTCATTAGTGGCAACCAACTTGAACATTCAGCAAATGTCACAAAAGGGCAGATTTGTGGTTTTTTGAAGCTGTTCAGAACCATCCAGCTTTAATTTAGTCTGTAGCTTTACACCAGTGGTGAAAGTTTGAGAGCTGTCGGCCACACAAAGAACACAGCGGGCAAAAGTTTGCCCTGCCGTGCCCCACTAACCTAGCTGACAAATGTATGTGCGGGAACAACGCCTCTCGCTTTCCCAAACCAGGATTAATACTGAGTGACAGCTACCACAGGGTCCGGCCTTTGCATCGACAAGCGGACGTTTGTTTCCATGATCTGTGCCTGATAGGGAATTGGATTTGTCAGTGACCCTAAACAATTGTTCCGATGAGATCCAGCGGACCCTTCCTTCCCTTGGCCCAACTGCCCATCCTAATCAATACAGCTAATCAATTGCCTCTATTGATGACTGCGTCCCGTATGCTGGCTGTACCACAAGCTCGCCAAGAGGACACCCAGCTAACTGCTATAGGTTGTGAGAACATTCTCCTAACGTTTCCATTAAGTACCAAAACTGTTAAACAAATGCTTTAAGAAACATTCAAAACTTTAGATGATGTACAATATTACAACTTAACAATAATCATGTTGGTGTATATGATATAACTTTAAATAATACGTTCAAATGATTTTGACATTTGTTTGCTAACATTCCCTGTAAGCGGGACCACCGCATCACCAAACCGCCCTGCACTTGTTGATCGCTGTCTTTCATTGTTGAATCTGATGTCTGTATAAGTGCCTGCGTTTGTACTGCCAGTGCGCACCCGGTCCATCGATCCCCCTCCAAAAACCACAAAGAGCTCGAGAGAGGCGCACATGCACCGACGAGCAGAGATCAATGAGACCCCGGAATCCAATCAGCACGTCCCACCTGATCGTCATTGAACTGGGCATACTGTAGTAAAACAACAATGTTTTGCTTGTCTGCACGAGAGCGCCTCTCAGGTTCAATGGCATCAGGTAGGGGGTTTGGAGAGTGGGAGGACCCCAGCTGCGAGAGGCCCGCCAGCGTCTTTCGGCTGTGAGCCCCGTGCGTCTGAAGAGCCCGGGGAAGCAGGGAGCCGTAATTAAAACCCTACCTGAGCTCCGCTTTCGATTCAGAACAGGGAGCACGGTCCCCATGCAGCTCAGCTATGCCGCCCCCTCTACGCCACAGGCCTCCCAAAGCCTCGGTCGCATGTGGTTAAGGATTTTCCACCTTATTAGATAAATTGCTAGCGATTAAAAGCAGTCCCCCGGATTCACATTCGACCCATAAATAAAAGGCCCTCGCTGGCCCTGCCAAGACACACTGACCCAGAGACGGAGACCACAGCAGCTGCAACAATTAGATCCCATTAACAGGAAATTAAAAGGAAGATGGGAAGAGGCACGGGAAGCGTGCGCGGCGCAACTTGCCCCGCGTCTCTCCGAGAAGGAGGCGCGGGTTTCGTTTTCCGTCCCATTGCCTCGCACATCTGTTTTTGTTTGTCGCTTTGGCATGTTGCTGCCATCGCCCGAGCCAAGAGGAGTTAGTTCACCATGCTCATTAATTAACAGATTAAGCCCCCAGGAGAAAATGGCTCAAAGGCGCCACTTTCAAAGCCCCAATCCCCTCGAGTTCGAGTCGGCATGATATTTGTCCATTTAAACCTGATTTCCTAGCAATCGAGATCTAGCCAAACAGAACCCAGTTTAAACAAAAGCGTAGAGAAACATTATACAGCATATTAAATGCTGTATGACGATATATACATTATTTTAAGGGTGGACGGGGTGCGAACGGCACACCCCATGGGTGCGCTGGAACCAGCCAGGCCATCAAGCCCGTTTTTCTTCAACTCGCCAACAAGGCGCACAATTAGCACCCGATCAATAATCATGTTTCCTGTAAATTCCTCTATCAATTTTCAGCGTTTTGCACACAAAAAGGAGCCCTTGAACTGTCAATAAATGCTGCTTGTTTACCCACAAACCAACATTAACGCTTTCACTGCGCTCCCCAACCAAAGTTGTTTGCGCATAATTGGGATTCTTTCAGCGTCTGCGCGTTTCCAGGCGAGAGATGCGCGCTTGACTGGGAATTTGGATAGAAAACGAGCGATCATGTGACAAATCATAACAAAACTGCTTTTGGAAAAGCTGTTATCTATTCAAAGTCTTAAACACATATCCAAAAACACGGAGCATGACCAGCTGCGACACAAGCAACGTTAAAGACGCATATTAATGAACGACTGCCACAGCTCGACTATTACATAGACCCAGCGCCCTTCTTTCTCCATATTCAGCCAAAGCCTCTGTTCAAACGCAAGACCTCCTGACTAATTATTAAACGGCCTGCTGTTTGTTAATACATTATGTATCCTCAGGAGTGTGACAGATTACAATGAGAGTAAATACTGTTCATAAATGCTTCAATTGTGATTAACAGGGAGTCTGTACACAGCTCTCCTCCCGCACACAAACGCAGGCAAACAGAAGCACTGATGCTTCGTTTCCTGCCGACAACACTGCAAGACACCAAACTCCACCTCTGGGACGGTGTTAATGTTTTTTGCAAATATCCCAATGAGTGATCGTGTAGTAAATCTCCGAAATAAACCAAAAAATGGTGCTTTATTCCAAGGTAGCTAATTGGCTATTAGTAAAACAATTGCGGCGCATTGTAGCGTCAGTCTAATTGATAGCGTTTATAAAGCTGGCTTACGCAGCAGCGCGCATTCGGAGCTGTGCACAGCAAGCTACATTTCTTCATTAGATTACAGCAAATTGCTAAAACGAGGAAATGGGCTCATTTACCTAAATGGTGTAAATGAATGTATGTTTATGAAGCTTTTATGAAACCAGCAATAACTTGCTTGTCTGTGTTTTAATGCACTCGTGTCTCCAGGCGCAGTCAAGGATCAGCGGGGTAATTAAAACCAGCGCATCGCTGGAGACGTTTACGCGTTATATGACAGGTATTGACCCCATATCCCTGCATCTCTATAACAAGTAAATGTCAAACTAATACTAAAGCGTTATAATAATTTTACCACCGGCAAGCAGATTTTGTGCACTTCAAGTTGTAAAATCGTCGCAACGCAGGACCTTTCCTGCTTTTATAAAGGCAACAGACACCAACGTTTAGCCCAATCCAACCACAAGACAAGCAGTTTTCAGTGTCTAAATAACAGCATAATAATAACTGCACAGTCACAGGTGTATTATGATCATTTTACAACAGCTTACAATGTGGCTCAACCAATCAGATGTTTAAATAGCTATAAAATAGCTCACAAACTGAGCAAAGGAATGAAAACACATTTTAGCTAGACTTGCAATTCTATAAGTAAATACATGTGTTTGTCAGGCACCAAAAACATGCTTTAGGTTTAAGACTTTAGTTCTGTCAAAAATACAACAAAAACCAACTTTTCAAAGTAAAGTTTCAAGAAAAAGACATGGACCAATCACAACCAAGTTTGCACTCGTTATTATAACATCTTTCTTGCCTAAATTTTGAATGGTAAACCAGCACAATTAAATCTAACCATAGTCTATCAGGAACAATGAAACACAGAACAACGAATTTAATAACATGTATCTAGAAGTTCATTCAAATACAATTATTTATTATAACTTAATGATTTGTAGTCATTTGTAGTAAATGCTCTTATTCCAAACCCCTTTTGGACCGATACATGCATCTAAGGCCCCTCTCAGTACCTCCCACCCCAAAACCCCAATTATTAATCCAGCAACACAATAACAGGGTGGAAGAATAATGAGAGATGGGAAGAAATAACAGGAAGGTGTGAGCTGCTATTCTGATGCTGTACTGCATGTGCCGCGTGTTTGTAAACATCGTTAATCACAGATTAGCAGATGGGGGTGTTAATTGCACCTGTGGAACTAACATGACCCAAAGGATGCTTCTATTTACCGCCTTCAGATGGTGTTTCCGTACAGGGAGGGTGAGAGGAAAAAACAGGAAGGCTTTACTTGCGACGCAAGGAGGCTGCATTTGAACGTCTCTCCAGAATGTTGTCATCTACTCCTCCTCTCACCTCACACCTCACACGCTACTCCAAAGTGAGATCCAGCATCACTTTCCATTACTCCCCCTTCAGACGACGATCAGACCACCTGCTACCCGCTGCACTGAAAACCGGACGCACGTTTATTCACAAGACAAGTGGCAGAAGCCAATAAAATTATCTCTTACAGTAATTTAGAAAGTTCTCAATCACGTGAGTCAGTCATGACATGTGACTAATGGCTCTGGAGATGCAGGAAAACAATTTTCTGACCAACATTCATTGGCTGAAAATAAAAGCTGGTCAGGTAGTTTCACCCCAAATTTTGGCTATTGGTTAAAGCTACAATCTGTAAATTTTGGAGGGTTAACAATGGATAAAATTATTGGATACATGGATAAAATCAGGAGCAATAACGCACAGATGGGTGTTCAACATGATTTTCTTACATATCCCAAATTCAAATGACAAGGTGTAATAATTCATAATTCAAAATGCAAGGTCCAATTTTCTGATTTAACGTGAGTTTGGCTTTATTTGACCAAGTCTAATAAAAAAGTCTGCACACTGCAAATTTGTTTTGAACAGAGATGGCGGTAGAGAGGCAAAACTCACAGATTGCAGCTTTAGCTCAGCTAACACAGCAATGTTTAAATATTAACAGAGAATGTACAATACTAAACAACTAAACTCAGTGAGCTGCACAAAACTTGTGCCAGTTCCAGGTATCTTGCAAGGTCAACAAGGGATGCATGGTCTTCTGCCATCAGGCAGTGAAATTAGCCCTTTGAACTAATTCTTAAGCAGCTGGCCGTCTCCACACACACACACACACACACACACACACACACACAAAAGCACAGCTGCTTCCCACACTAGGCCCAGCCTAGCAGCAGCAGTCTCGATCAATCAGGCTCCTCCCATGCAGTGATTGCTAATTGATGCACTAATCCAGTCGTTAAGTACTGTGCCAAGGAGCTCGGGAGTGCGTCCAAAGTAAACACCTGCCGTCACTCATCAATGTGTTTTGCTTCCTCCCAACAAATCGAAGGAGACCGTGTACTTACAGACTTACCATGCATGAGAACCAGGACACGGCGCAGGCGAGACACGTCCGGTCTGCATCAGTGGATCACAGTATACAAACATCATCATGAAAGTTCTTTGCCCTACCGAAGGCCTTCAAATTTCTGTCTGGTTTAATAAACATATAAAACACTCTACATACCGTCTCAGTTGCACTGTAGGAATGTGGGATCTGCAACGGCACAGAACTGTGATACCTGCAGGCTACAAGAGAATAATGGCCACCGCAAAGCATTCTGGGAAACTTTCTGCACTGCTGGAAACCAGCTGTTTCACTCACTATTTTGTAACCTTAAGCGTTGTCCATCTGGACTGAATACACACAAAACTTCAACTGTAAATATATCTGTACACATACACAATGTTAGGACGAGTTGTCAAAATGTGTGAACAGAAGTATCAATGTGAACTAAATCTATCAGTTTGGTGAACATACGGGTAAAGGTCTTTAACCAACACTAGTCACACCAAATACATGTAGCCCATGACACCCACTTTCATTCAGTGGAAAAGCAAACTCTAATATTACATGAAATTACTTTTGCAATTCTCAGTGTAATCTAACCCAGTTTATTCTAATGATTGTCATCTTAACGGAGGTCTCTGAAGACCCTTCGGTTTGCATCAGTTTAACGCTGCCAAGTGCGGCACGCTACTGCCACCCAGTGAACAACAAATATACTACATCCTACATCATGTCTGTCAAATGCATAACATTAAACAAAAAAATCTTGAATTTTGGCACTAACTCGCAACATGATTTCATGCCAGTGTTATCTAGGTCAAAAGAAACTGATGTTATGAAAACATACTGTATAAGTAGGCAGACAAATTCATAAGTACAGGACTGCATTCATTAAATACTAAAATTCAAATGAATGGAATATTTTATATGCTTTGAAATAAAACAGAAGATTGCCAATAAACTTATGACATAAACGTTTATAGAAAAAGATTATCCAAAGATGTAGAAAGAAAACACAAATCATGTTATTTTCAACAAAACAAACAAGATTATTCTTAAATGCAGGATGGGCGATTCTTTGTTACACTGGTATAAAATCTCTTCACTTCCTGATAGTAAATTATTTACATAAAAATCTTTTGTCAGTCACAAGACCATTAAATGTTTGCCTTAGGTCCAAATGCAAAGAAGTAATTTAATTATTGTTGTCAATTAATATGACAGATTATACTGATATTAAAGTTTATTATAATTATTGCTTCCCAAGCTACACACATTTTGTTGATTCAATACTTGTGCACATGCGTTTAAAGCAATTAAACTTATATAAGGAAATAAAGAGCAATGATATAGACCCATCCCACTCAGTGACATCATAAGACAACAGCAGATATTTCCCCAGGTGACTTTTAAAAGTTCCTTTAGATATTGAGTTCATTTGTCCATACAAACCTGCAGGCTTTGGATCACGACAGGCCGCAGAACCGCTCACTGATCTCCCACAACTTTCTGGCCAGAGCGTCGTCCCGGCCCAGAGCGCTGACACTCTGCAGAGCGCAGGAGGAGAAGTACCGTCCGCTCAGAGGCTCCAGGCCCTCCTGCAGAGCGCAGTACAGCGTGGTCTGTGCCCCACCCTCAGGGTCCAGGAAGAACAGCTTGGACACGACCGGAATAAGCAGCCTTTGCCACAGGCCCATGTTACGACCAATCTCAGTGGCTATCACACCTAATGAGAGACAATGCAGGAATCCAATCAGTGAAAACCGTATAATGGAAAAATACTGCATTTTGCAAACATAAAGCTTAAAGAAATAGTTAATTCTCTATTAAAAGGTTGAATTTGATTCATTTTTGATGTCAACATCCATCTCACCGTCATGCTAAATGTGTGACTTTCTTGACAAACTTTAGCTTAAAAAAATAGCCACTGTAGTACATACATAACACATATATTCACAAATACATCTATATCTATCTACACACACACACACACACACATATATATATAACTTCTTAAACAACTTTCATCCAACTTAAACTAAGTAAGACCCACGTAACTCCATGACATCATTATTTTGGGGTGAACTACCATCTTTAAGCCCATGGTCGCTTCAGGTGCATTAACCGAGGGTCACTGACCTGGATGCAGGCAGTAGCAGGTGACACTGGTCCCCTCCAAGCGGTTTGCGAGCTCTCGGGTGAAGAGCACATTACACAGTTTGCTGTGGCAGTAAGATCTGAACGCGTGCCAACACGACCGGCCCGTGACCAGATCCTTCTGCGTGTTGAGGAGGTTGAAATCCACGGAGCCCAAACGATGAAGCAGGGCGGACACATTGACCACGCGACTGTTCTCGGCCTCCTTTAGACGGTCCAGCAGCAACAGCGTGAGAAGAAAGTGACCCAGATGATTGACACCAAACGCCATGCCGAAACCATCCTCCGTCGTGCCACATGCAATGAGTCCTCGTGGTAAAACAAACAACACAGGCGTCGTGGTCCTTATTCACCTCATATACTGAATAAGCTCATTTTACATGAGACGTACCTGCGTTGTTGATAAGCAAGTCCAGCCTCGGTTCGCTCTTGAGGAAAGTCGCCGCAAAGTTGCGCACGGACTTTAAACCGGCCAGGTCCAAATGCATGTACAACACCTCGGGGTTCCCAGTTTCCTGTGAAAGATCTGACCTATAAACACCGTCTCGATTGTACCTGGACACCGGGGCGATGGATTAATTCATTACCCGTCGGATGTCATAGGCGGCGGCTTCAGCTTTCTGTTTGTTGCGGCAGGCCAGAATTACTCTGGCTCCTCTTCTGGCCAGATCCAAAGCCGTGGCTTTACCAATACCCGTGTTACTCCCTGCATGCATCCAAAAAAATAATGCACATCTAAAAATGCACACCTGCTCGTTGACATAACTATACATGTATTTCTAAAGGTGCAAATTACGTAAATATACGTGCATTGTATCTGTATGCATATGCATAAGTAGTTTCATAACTTCTGCATGCAACAGAGAATAACAATAAAAACATCAAACCTGTGACAATTGCTGTCTTGCCCTTTAACGATACGCTGCTTTTAAAGGTGGATCCTTTAAACAGACTGTAGTAAATAATAACATACGCAGCGATGGCACCTGCCAGCACTGACAACAGCACAGACATCCCGACAAAAGCGTGTTTTTACCTTTCTTTCGCTTAACAACTTGTTGGTTTACATGCATACATACATACATACACGCAGACGTACAAGTTGTTAGTATTTCCGGGTTACCGATCGCTGTTCTTACTTATGAAAACCGCTAGATGGGGCGTTTTGCTGGATAATGTAAAAATAAGGGCGGATTGGTAAACAAAAAACTCATACATGAGACATAATACATGAAACATATACTTATTAATGTCTTCATAATGATAAACATAAACGTTTCAAAACCTATATGATGTTTTTGTGTATATTTCCACTTACCTGCTTACATTTACAGGTTATATTTAAATTAACTACAACTATAAAGCAAATTAGTATTTTTATCATAAAGTTACATTGTTTCAAGGACACCTCATTTTATTTTATTATAATTTTACTGTAGCAGCAATAACCGTATGGAAAATATATAAATATAACCTAGTTAACGTGGTAAACTTCAGTGTATGTTTATTAACTTTATGTTTGGCAATACATTTCAGTGATTGTATATATCAAGCACACTGACAAGGGGTTGTTTTCACACTTGTACCCTTTATTGATGTGTTTAGCACAGACTGCATCATTTCAGTGATGCCTGAGTCACATCACTGTCACCCACAGAACAGCCTGCTTGAGTTTCTCCAAACACTCTCGTTCGGTTGATGGGATGAAGGAAGCGCTGTAAACGTTTTCTGAATGTTTTACCAGACGCTCGAGCTCGGTCAGGTCTAGCTGGGCATGACGGTATCAGAATGAAGGGGTGGAGGCGAGGAAGAGGTGGAGGAAGAGGAGGAAGAGGTGGGGGAGGGAGGAAGGGAGGTGGGTGGTCCGCCCTCACTGCTGGACTCGGCGGAGAGACTGAACTTGGAAGGTCTGAGCATGGGAGCCCCATTCCCTGTAGTGTTTGTACTCTCCGCCATGGTGGTCACACTCCATGATGAACTGGTAACCACGGTAGCCGGGGTACTGGTAACAAACCCAGCTACAGGCAGTGAGAAGACACATGACAAATGCAAACTGAGACTTCTAATTTAGTCTTCCTTAGGAACTAAAACTAATGGTGTCAAAACAAAAAGAGAGAGACTAAAGTGTGGTACTCACGCCCCACTTTGCACCTGCATTGATCCGATCTCATTGGAGGGCCAGCCCATGGCCTGAAGAGAGGGATAGTCATCGGTCATCTCCCACTGGTGTCCGATAAAGTTTTCTCGCTCAAACACAGTAATCTTTGACTCCTTGTGGTTCTGCACAGATCACATTTCAAAGGCTTGTGTTGTATTCTTTGAAGCGTCAAAATGGTCACACCGATTCCAATGCCAGCTAGCATTCCAGCTAGCATTCTTGGATAGTTGGTGGACACTGTTGCATACTCACGGCGGAGCAGATTGGCCTTAAAGACATTAGCCTTTCGATGTGGTAGGCGTTGCTGCCGCTCCAGGATTCCCAGCGAGGATAATCTCCTCTTTCCAAAATGAACTGCTGCCCACAGAAACTGGAGTGCTCATAGCCCACCCAGCTGTTCAAACGGACACATACACACAGTTAGAGAGCACTGCAAACCATTCAGACCAGCAAACAAACTTCTGCTTTGTGTGTGTATAAGTGTACTTGTGCTCAGCTGACAGACATCGATCTCTCAAGGTTTTATCAAAGTTATCAAAGAACATTCTTGCAGTAACGTTAGTAGAACGTTTTCCACATCATATATCATATAGTAAAAACATAATTTTTTAAGTTGTCAGTGAAACATTTAAAAAATGTTACACAATTTAAAAAACGTTTTAATGCAACATGTAAACATTTAAGACTGTCACCACCAGGCCAAATAGAAACAGAAAACAATGGAAGTCTAAGACATCTGGTGAAACTAATGTGTGAAACTAACTTACGCGCCGCACTCCACCTTCAAAGAGCGGATGTTGTCCATGCCGCATTCCATGATGTTCTGGCAGGCGGAGGTGAACTCCATGCGCTTGCCCTGGAAATTCTCCTGATCATAAACAGTGAGCTGCACACACAGAAACAACAGTCAACCCGAGATGCTCAGTTCATCTGACAAGATGTTACGATGAGCTTTATTGCTCTCATCAAGCAGTTACTTGCCTTCCATGGCCCCATTGGCATGGGATTAGTCAGAGCCATCCTTAAAGATATCTCAGAGCTGATAGACCTGGAGAACACAAGCAGCAAGACTTCCGTCATCTCGTTCATGACAATCGTGCAAAAGCCCGAGGCATGAGAAACGCGCTCCAGTAAATTAACAAAGAAAATAAATCGCAGATTTTATCAGCTGGTTTGCAGGATTTTATCCAAACACAAGAGTGATACATCTGTTTCATTGAAGAGAAAAGACAGATTTATGGGCATAAAGATTGAGGTGATATTCAAGCCTTACACACGCAAACATGCAAATGCACACAATTCTGCAGATGGTATCAGCAGCTTTAAACAACATCAGATTTAGCCCACGAGCAATCGTGCATTAAAATCGTCAGATCTCTCAATGTTCAAAGCACTTATAGGACATAATGCAAGTGTTATGTAAAGCATTACAACTTTTTAAATTCGTTGTTATTTTTTTCTGAAATATTAGTTTGACAAAATGCCCTATTGTTGCAAATTGTCTTTTATTTTTATGATTTAAAATGCTTGCCATGTCTGTTTTGGTCTTCTGCTAATAAGGTTTATATCCTTGCAGTTCAGCGAGTGTCACATGACTGACTAAAAGGACCAACATGAAGGGCTTACCTGACCTACCCAACAAATAGCTGTATACGCTCACAGTCTCCACACAATGGTCTCCAAACCTCCAGCTAGGAGCTCTATTTATATGTTGCATGACAGAATGGGAAGACTGGCTGCAGGGCAGGCAGGAGTCAGCACTTTGCCCCAGGCTTCATTGTTTTGGACTGAGCCATTGGCTTTACCCTGTTCACAATGCCATCTGCTGCAGCCAGGTAGGCATGGTGCCTCCTGGCATCTGCCAGTGGGTCGCATGCCAGCCACTGTGATTTAATGCATGCTTTTATTCAGGACTGGAGTGTGTCGCAGAACATGCAAGCTTGTTCAGACACACATGAGGTCATTACGGCATGTAAGGTGTTGCTGTAGTTTAGTTGGTGCAGTATTGTTCTTTGGAGCATTGTGTTGGCAACACAGAGGTTGTGGGTTCAGTTCCCAGGGATAAAAATGCATTGTTTGATTGTGCTGTATGCCGTTTTAAATAAAAATGTATATAATGTATAAATGACCAGAATTGTTTTCCAGCTAAGAAAAAGTTTTAAAAAAAAAACAATAAACAGTAACAGTTTGGTTAAAACCATTGAATTTAACTTTAAATATTCAAGGAGCGAAAGAACAAACAGCAAAAATCCTTTGAGACAAATATGTAACATTAAACAACCATTTTTACGCTGTACTGGCGCCCTTCTGCGAGGTCTCCTCTCGACATGGTGACAGACGCAGAGTGCTGTAACCACCTGCTTTTGCCTGCCTTTACATACCCGCACACAGATGCTGCGCCGCAGATATGCATACACACGCAATAGACCCTTACAACACGTTCATTCATCATGCATGTCCTGCCCACTTCTTTGACTTTATGCAAAGCAGGCAGCCGGCAAGGGCCTGTGAGAGACCAGCAGGATTAATGAAATGAAGTGTGAATCGTGTCATTAGTAAATAAATAAACAGCATCTTAGGGGGATTTAATTAACCGCAGGTTTCAGGCTTTGAAACGTTTCCTCAGACAAACGTTTAGTTTCATTTAGAGACACATTTAACATGTTTTATGTCTGGCACTGTGTGGATTACACATATCACTGTCTATGTTTTGTTAAAAAAACCTGTCTGTAACTTCAATTAAGCATCAAAGTATGATTCAAAAGTATGAGTTAAAAATGCAAACATTTAAATCGTCCAGTTTTTAGACATTGTAGTAACGTTATTGGTTGGTCATAAAAACATTTAAATTATTTGTAACCTTTTGAATTATTTTTTGTAAATGTAAACTTTGTAAACGCTACAGGAAAAAAATCACTTAAATTGAATATTGAGAACCTACAGAGAACTTTTAAAGAACATTATCCAATGTTCTGAGAATTCCAAGTTATAACTCCAATTTTTGTGAACCCTCAACAAGATAAAATAAAACCGTATCCGCGGCAAAAAACTGCTGAAGTTTTCACACAACAACGAGTCTGGAGAGGTCTGTGGCCAATCCACTGAAGTCAGCACATTACTGACTGCACAGAAAGTGAATGAGAGAGAGAAAGCTGAAGAGATGGGGCCATAGAGTTCTGCTGATGGAGGTAGACATCAGACATCCAGCCCAGGCCTGGAACAAAGCAATAAGCACAGTCAGCTGGGTCACACAGATAAGCCTATACACTGCAAACACCCATCATTCTGTCCAATAGCGCGGCCTCGTTCTGCCCTACAGCTACAGCTATATATATATATATATGTATATATAACCCATGCATTTAGACGCTGGTGTCCTTTTCTCTGGTAGCACATCTCATACATTCTATTGCTGTTCCTGACTCCTGATTGTTTTGGTGAGTTTTGGTGAGATTTCAAGAGATTTCAGCAGGGTAGGCAAAAGATCAAATTAAAGCTGTAATCGTAACGTTCTTGGCTAAAAATAAACAAAAATCTGTTAGCAAGCAGGTGTGTAACAGATCAGCTGAAAAATGTTAGCAGAAAATGAGTGTTGAGTCTCCTTACCACATTGTTGACTCAGTGGTAAACATATAATAATGATTTATCATTTGAGCCGTTGGGGTCGATTTCACAGAAAACGTCAGTTTGGCGTCTTTGACCTAAACATGTAAAGACAAATAATCAGCAATTTTATGTGTTATACATTTTACATACATTCAATGACCTGTTCAAGTTATTGGAAACATTCTTATAACCTAAAATTGTAAGCTGGGTAGCTGTTAAAAATGTAAGTTCTTTGTTTTGTGTGTCTGATGACCGATTAAGGAGTGACTGAATCTTTAGTCTTTATTAAAGCATAACTGTCTTTCTCTCTTTCTTTCTTTTAGCTTCAGAATGTCTCACACCGCTGTACAAGGAAGCATGGGAAGTCGCTTTTCCCCAGGAATGAGCTCGTACAGGGTACATCCATCCCATCACGCTCTTATCTATCTTCTCTCATGCTCATCTGATAAACGTTTTCTTCATTAAGTCTCTGTAACGGACTGGTGAAATGTCTGATGTGTGTGACTGACTATTTACTGGCTCTGTATCTGTGTCATCAGATATACCTGTTTGAGTACGAGAATTTCCAAGGCCGCATGATGGAGCTGAGTGGAGAGTGTGGTAACATCTGTGACAAGGGGCTAAACCGGGTGAGATCCATCCGCGTGGAGTGTGGACCGTAAGTACAGGGTGATCTGACTATGTGTGTTATGGCAATAATAAGGAAAAATTGTGTTATGTTATTGAATTATAAACCATCTAGGTGATCTATGTTTTAAACAGAGATGGCAGTAGTGAGGCAAAAGTCACAGAGTGCAGCTTTAAAATCTCTGGTAGTTCATTAAATAAATCAGAACAGTTTTAAATGTTATATTTTGTTTTTAATTTACTACTTAAAATATATTTAAAGTAGTAAATTAAAATTATATTTTACTACTAGTAAATTATATTTTACTACTTTAAATATATTTTATTTTACTACTTATACATATATTTGAATCTACTTTAATTATGTAACTCCACCCATACTTGTTGCCTTAAGACATACAGCAGGTTTATAAGTGAAAAGATAAGAGTGTTTTGCTCCATCCTGCAGGTGGGTAGGTTATGAGGAGCAGAACATGTCAGGTGAGATGTTTATGCTGGAGAAGGGTGAATACCCTCGCTGGGACACCTGGTCCAACAGCCACCGCTGTGATCGCTTCATGTCTGTGCGGCCCGTTCGAATGGTGGGTGAACGTTGTGTCGCTCCATTTCCCATTCACACTCATTCACACTGCTTTAATCCAGATCCATAGCAACTCCGGTTTGTCTGCATGTAGGATCCACAGGACCACAAGATCTGCCTGTATGACTGCATGAACTTTGATGGCCGGAAGATGGAAGTTTGCGATGAGGACGTTCCAAGTTTGTGGAGCTTTGGATTCCAGGACAAAGTGGCAAGCATCCAAGTCAGTGGAGGAACGTAAGTCATTATTATTTTTAATATAATTATTATTATTAGAACTTACAGTACATGCAAGCTAAAGTACATTTTTATGGGTATATCATACGCATTCTTTGTGAACTGAACCCATAACCTTGCTGTTGCTAGCACTATGCTCTACTAGTTAAGCTATAGAAATCACTAATCAACAATCACATGCAATTACTTTCATAACCAGGTGGGTTGGATACCAATATCCTGGTTACCGTGGATACCAGTACCTGTTTGAGTTTGGATCCTATAAGCACTGGAACGAATGGGGTGCCGGTTTCCCTCAGATCCAGTCTGTGCGTAGAGTCAGAGACATGCAGACGCATCACAGAGGCTGTTTCGAGATGACCGCGTAAACAACGACAGCAGCATGAACAGTGACGCGTCAGACACCTACAGGGAGACCCTCTGAAATGTTCATGTGTGCTCATAACAGACACGACCAACAATGACGATGAACTGGTGAATGATCACCAAACCTCACACACAAACTTATTTAGCTTTGTTTACTAGTCTAACTAACCTTAACTCTACCCTAACCCTAACTAAGTAGTAATTTATATATACTGTATCTTCCACGGAAGGCACAGGACCATGAAATATTCGTCCAATCATTGCATTCAGTCCAGATGCAACGATAGGATGTCCTCCATGCCTGTCAAGCTATGTATTTGCATATACCTCTGGGTTCTTTTGGAGGAGGCATGGCTTCCTAAAGCTCTAAAATCTAGCTTGCTAATGCTAGCCTCTGAAACTGCCTTTTCTGCATACATCCCTGTATTTATCAACACCCTGATGTTTTCTTTACTTAGTTTAGTTATAGTTTCTTGGCTCTATTTAAAATTTGCTAGTATTTCCCCCTCCTCCCCCACTTCTCTCCTGCTTCATCTGGGGCAAGAATATATATTACCTGCCCCATATGTCTCTGGATGCTCACAAGCAGTGTTGTAAGTGCAGTTATGCAAAATAATCTCACCATGACGCCATGACGTTTGACTGAGGGAGGAAAATTGCGTCACGCTCTCTGAATCCCCATGACAACAATGAAGTGATTCTGTTACGCTGTACTTTTCTCAGGGATGCTGGCATCTGTAACACATGTACATCAACGAAAATAAACCATTACAGTTATTGCAAAACGTTGTTTGCTTGTTTTGTTCTCCTCTTATCGTGACAGAAGTTCAACATTGTTATATTTTGGGTACCGACCTTGTGCGTTTAAAAACCTGCAACACTTTTGTGGATTGCGTTACATGTTTCTATCATAACTCCGTATTTCGTTTCTAAGGTTTCGTTGAGGTTTCATCCTAGTACCGAATCCAATGTGACCATGTAACTTAATATAAATCAGCACTGACTTCACTGCCCGCTTCCTTCCGCATTAAGTTAAAGCTGTCGGGCTCTCGGTTGTTTAAAGCGCTGCCTAATACCTCCATCCAGTCCATCACAAGACCAACTTGGCCTTGGACAGGAGCGAAACGACTGTGTCTTACCGGGGGAGGTGACTGACTTATTCTTACACTAGTACAGCCTGCGTTAAATAGCCAAGACGCATAATTCAAGACGCACGGAGCGCATCGCGTGTAAACGCGCATATAGAGATGAAGGTGAAGGCAGCGGGCGGAGAGGATTTGTTAAGAAACGCAGCAATAACGCCGGATGATGTGCTGGGGCTGCAGAAGATAACAGACAGTAAGTAAATGCAATATGCAATATTTGCAAACTTGCATAACTGTCATGTCTGGCCAGTAAATGCAGCGTTTTCCGTGCATGTTTAGTCTTGCGTTGCGACGTGACAATGTATAGTGATGCATTTATGTTCCGTAATATTGCATGAAACGATTGCGATGAAATCGTCTGTTTAGCTTCGGTAAACAAACACACTGGCTGTTTCTGTCCAGAGCCACGAACAGTGACTCGTGGATCATCTGGGCTGCTAAAGAGATTTGTGCATTTCGTTATTTGTTGGCAACATGCATGTCTGTCTGATCTAATGGATGCTAATATATAAGATTGAATTGAATGCATGTCACATTAAGACACACTTAGATTTAACAGCACTCGCACTATCAACAAGTGTTTCAATCGTTTGAAGACCCAGGACCAGGTTTTTATAGTTGCATTTATTAAGATTTGCTTGTTTCTTTTGTTCATTTATGAAGTTTGCATGTTTCTCCCACAATTGCTGACTCTACAACAAAGTCACCGGAACAGACATCAGATCTGTGGAATGCAAATGTCACATTACACTTATATATCCCATAACATTTCCATATTCTCAATCCCATAAAAAATCATTTTACTGACAGGAAATGACAGATGCACTGTGTCACTTTCTGTTTAGTAAGTACAGTAACCTAATGTTAACCTACGTTACTAAACGCACAGTAAATACATTCAGTTGTGGGACATTGAGGTGTCTGGCTAATCTATTGGATTAAACTCTAAAAATATCCTGCATGGGTTTGTTTAAGGTTATGGGCAGCTATTTTAAAAGACACAGATATTCTGTACGAAGCGTTGCTTTGGGTTCATAAGGTCACAATTATAAATTGCTTTTTTATACAATGCAAATGTGTGTATAGTGAACGAATAATGATAATGTGTATAAAGTTTATTTAATTATTGTAAAAGTGGATGAGCTGTTTTTAGCAACAGGGCAACCTGTAATCTTGGATTAACTTTACTTGGTAGTTTCTTCATAGATGAATAACGGTGTGGTTTAGATCTGACTGGTCTCTGTTGAATGAATGCTGGATCATTCATAATATGTTTGTTATGCAACGCAGGCATCTTTACTTACCCAATCTAACAGGTGTTAGAAGCTGGTAGCTATCCGTCCTGGACTGGTATATGAAGACATGTTGCTAGGTGGTGACATTAGACACACTGAAGTGCAGCTCCACGCTAGTCTGAAAAGCTTCATGGATGCTAATCTGACACTCACTACAAAGAAACAAACAAACCTGTTTTCTTAAACACTTAATGGTTATCATTGAAAGATGTACAAAAATGTCATGAATTAACATGAGCTGAGATCTAAATATTAAAGATACAATTTAATGTTTGTCACTATACTCCTAAACATTGGCATTATTTTATAAAAGTGACTGACATATAAATGCTGTTTTTATAATATCATGATAAATAAACAATACTTGCTTAAAATATATCATTGTTTTCTTAATTATTATGTAACCTTTGTTTAATATAAATTATGCAGCATTATACAAAAAACGGACTGAAAGTTTTCAATGACAGTGATTTACACATTAATCGTACAGTTATTATGATGACATAAAACTCGTGGCTGGGTAAATAACAGTCTCGTCGTCTCTCAGTTGCTAAATATAATGAGCACATTATCTCTCACACGTTCTCACTCAGTTGTGGTTCATCTGACAGCTGGAGTGTCAGTTCATGTATGATGTAAACACGTCCAAACACATGACTGAACAATTAAAGTGTTCGCTGTAAAAGTGTTAATATATATGAAAGGGTGTTTTGTTAGATCAACAGATATGATAAATGGGGGCATAACTATGATTTCTGGGCCTGTTTGTTTATGGTTTCCGTCCCTGTGCTAAACTGGAATCCGTCGCTAGCACTTTGCCTGTCTTTTATCTTCTCCTGCACTTTCAGAAGATGCTAAAAATATCTCAAGTGGTTGGTTAAACTCAGTTTTACCCATCTGTTAATGGGTAGCTTGTGTTGTAGATAGATGGGACTGCTGTTTTTGACCTATAATGTTAGGTTAAGTTACACAGAAAATCATTATGTATCATTCCTCTGCAGTGACAAGCTCACCTTTGTGTTATTCTAACAGAAATGGAGCTTTCAAAGGTTAAAAATGTGTTAATTCTCCCGACTGTATCACGTGATGTGAGTAATAAGCTTAAAAGGATAAATCCAGCACAGGGAGAGAAATGCCTCTTCTTAGCTAACAATTTTAGGTTGTAAAAACGTTTCCCTAATGTTTTTGTTATGTAACAGGAATGCTAAAAATGTTATTTTGAATGTTGTCCAAACATTGTAAAAACAATATTCAAATGTTTTTAATTCTGTAACTTTTTAAAACATTTCATCAACAAGAATAATGTTGTGAGTTTAATGTATCCCATCATTTCTGGTTGTCAAAACGTTTCCATAACATTTTCATTAGTTAACAAAAATGTTCTTTTGAAAGTTCTAGACACTTTCAAAACGTCCAGTTTTTCAGACGGTTCTTCTATTTCATCCATTTATAAAGAGAAACATTTGGATGAAAAATGCAGGTTTTGTTATTGTTGTTTCTTAATTATTTAAAATGGTCACATCCTGAATTTATGGTTTGTTTTGTGTTTTCATAGATTACCTCTGCGGCCCAGAGCAGAACATTCACAACATTGACTTCACCAGGTTCAAAATCCGAGACATGGAGACTGGCACGGTTCTATTCGAAATCACCAAACCTCCAGCTACAGGTACCGCATGGGCCACGACTCCCAAACTCAATTTCGATCCTCCCTCCCTTCAGTTCATTTAAATGCAAGACTTGTCTTGATTTTTCCCCATAAAGCCCTGATTTCCATTTAGATGCAGTGAGCTGCACAAGAGCCCTTCAAAGGCTTGTTCGGTAATGCCGACCCCCTTTCTGATTCACAGAGAGTGTGGGGGAGGCAAAAGACCTCGACCCTAACGCCGGCCGCTTTGTGCGTTATCAGTTCACCCCCGCCTTCCTCCGACTACGCCAGGTCGGTGCCACGTAAGTAAGCAGTTGGCATCGCAATCAGCGCCAGAATTGCACTTGATCCTTAAATGCAACCTAAAATTAGCCTTAAATTACACTTAAATCAGCTTGAATTATATTTGCACTTTTAAATGCGGCTGTCGGGATTTCACCTGTATCAATTGTTATGTTTTGTTCATCAACCAAATGTTATTGTTTCTGTGTCCTGTTAAATCACCGTTTCTCCACAGGGTGGAGTTCACTGTGGGTGATGTTCCCATTAACAACTTTCGAATGATTGAGAGGCACTATTTTCGCGGGCAGCTGCTGAAAAGCTTCGACTTTGAGTTTGGCTTCTGCATCCCCAGCAGTAAGAACACATGTGAACACATCTACGAGTTTCCACCTCTTTCTGAAGAAATAAGTAAGTGTCTTGAGCACTTTGAGAACACTTGAGCATTTTGTGGTCAGGTGTGCATATGCACCCCTTTAGGGTGATGTGATAGCCTAGCATAAATGTAATAAATGTGACAGCAGTTTAAACAGTGATAGCCTAGTTTAAACAGTGATAGCCTAGCATACATGTAATAAGTTTAACTGTAATCAATGTTACAGCCCAGCATAAACATAGTGTTAGCCCACGATAACAGTATATGTGATTAAATCCACATAAAACATATGTATCTCAGCTGTATAGACTCACAGATATA
>JBAJNP010002711.1:0-20110 GCA_036877545.1 Yasuhikotakia modesta
ATTACTGTGCTCAATTGGCCTGCCAACTCTCCTGACCTGAACCCCATAGAGAATCTGTGGGATATTGTGAAGAGAAAGTTGAGAGACTCAAGACCCAACACTCTGAATGAGCTTAAGGCCGCTATCGAAGCATCCTGGGCCTCCATGACACCTCGGCAGTGCCACAGGCTGATTGCCTCCATGCCACTCCACGTTGAAGCAGTCATTTCTGCAAAAGGATTCCCGACCAAGTGTTGAGTGCATAACTGAACATAATTATTTGAACATAATTTATTTAAACATTTTTCTTTTATTGGTCAGATGAAATATGCTAATATTTTTGAGATAGGAATTCTGGGTTTTCATGAGCTGTATGCCAAAATCATCAATTTTAAAACAATAAAAAGGCTTGAACTACTTCAGTTGTGTGTAATGAATCTAAAATATATGAAAGTCTAATGTTTATCAGTACATTACAGAAAATAATGAACTTTATCACAATATGCTAATTTTCTGAAAAGGACCTGTATTCTGTACCTTTAATTAATTTCAAGTCTTTGTTACAGATCTTAGGCGTACTTACTAAGGTAATAACAGTAAATTATGCATAATTGCATGCTAGTGACCCCAAATTTAAACCATAATCCTAAACCCACAGTAAGTACATGTTGGTAATCAACATGACTCAGTACTCAGTCAGTATTCAATCAGTATTACCCGGTACTTAAATGCCTTTAACTGTTTTTTCATGCATGCATAAAGCAAAAATATGCAGTTGCACCTAAGATAAAATAATATCACAAAATGTTAAGACTCAAATTAAATTAATTTAAAATTTTATACAACCATATCAAAGACCAATCAGTAAACCATTAAAGTCATTTATCTGCAAAGAAAGTGAATTTCTAGAATTCTGTTTAGATGTAATATATTCTGCTTGTGTAAACCAATAGCCACCAAAACTGGAGATTAAACCAGTCATCAATGGCTAATAATTCTCCTCAGTTGTTACCCACTGAACTGCTATATAGGAATTTATGGCTATGAATGCAGTTGAAAGGTAAATTAGCCAAAGCAAGAGGTGGGGGTATTCCCCTGTGATGGAGGCCCTGTAAAAGGGCAAAGTGTGCTTATCTCTGCCTGTGTGGGAGGAGATTAGCCGGGTGTCTAACAGCTTGTTGGGTCTCTGAACTTCAACTCTGCCTGTGGTTTAGCATTGATAATTATCCTCCATATTAAGATCAAACCAACACGTGCCATCTAGGACTAGTGTGTTGGGGGTGGCCTTGTCTCATTACAATATGTAAAGTTTATACAGTAAGTGTGTCTAGCATTTTTACAGTTAAAAAAGTTAACTAAAGTGTTAGACTGTGGGAAAATTAGTTATTCCCAAAAAAAGAAATGACACCCCACATCTTTACCGCTAAATGTGTTTGGTGTCACTGGTTTCGACTCACACTTTAATAGCTCTGTGTAGCGACATTGTTTTGCTGACATGCCCTTTTATGGTCTGCACTTACACTGAATTATTTCCTTAATCTTTTCCTATTGCAATCCCCATATGAGTACAAGCCCGTATGAAAACACATTTATATGCATACTCACAGCTTACTTTCACACACTATTTTTAACTATAATTCAGACATATAGATTATAATCCCTAAAATAACTGTAATACTTCATTTTTAATGTTCACATGTTTTTCTTATGGTTTTTCTTTATCCCTAAAGTCTATAAACATTCCAAATCATCCTGCAAATTTAAGGCCACTATTAAAATGTCCTATTACAATGAAGAATGATATCTCAGTGTGTGAGAAAAATCTATGTTTTAAGAAAGCACATTATTGAAAAAAAATGTCATTGCTGTGTTAACAAAATATGTACATTCATAACATGTATTATGTGGAGAATAATATTTTGTTGTTTGTATAAAAAAACACATTATTTGATTTGAATTAGATAATTTTATCAATTTTAAGCAAGTTCAGAGCAGTTTCTCTGGTATTATTTGTGCTATATTTGTCCAGTGGACTGTGAACAGACCTAGGTTTGTTTGTTTCACCTCAGGTCTGGTTTACTTTCCTCTGTATGTTTTGTCTGGTTTGTTTTGATTGTTTCAATCACTGTGAGGTCCCTTAAACAGAACCTAACATGAGATCAGCTAGACATCTGCATGTTATTTCAACATTCATGTGAATATTTATTGCACATGTCCTTTGTTTATTGAAATCAGGGGACTTTTAAACAACACTCATGTAAAGTAATTTAGCTGGGAGAAAAGTGTAAAAATGTGAAAGTTATTCTTTGGAGATGCAGTTGTGGTGCACAGCTCTGCTCTGTGGCGCCAGCTCCTGCATGCTGTAATGAGCTTTTGCAGTTGCTGATTGCTGATAATGTCTCTAACACACCCCCAACAAAAAAACAGAGAGGCAAAATTATTCTGACAAGATTATTTGGTCATGTCAGGAAGATAACTTTTTTTTACATTCTAACATGCAATGCATTACATGTACAGCAACAGCTTTGGTCCTGCCATCTTAGAATTATCAACACTTTAATGCAGTAATGTTGGGAATGTTGAATCAGAAGTGTTATCTCATGGTCTGTGGGCTTCTGACATACATGAATGTTTTCACAGTAAATACAATAAGTGCCAAGAATAGGACTATGGGAACTTCAGATGACTTGCTGTGTTTTGCTTTAGAGGATTCAAAGCTTGCAGCCACAGGAATGCGGCCCTGCTGGTTAACGCTTCAGTAGCATCCAGGAGACAGCAAAGAAGAGATGGGAACACTGAAAAAAGAGCTAAAATACCATGTCAGATTGAATGAGAAAATGGCAACAGGGCTGTTTAGAAAAGCCGGCAAAAATGAAGAGAGACACAGACTTTGACTGATGGCATCAGTCTGCGTTCTCTACAAAGAAACATTGCTCACATTTCAAAATAGTAAATTCAGGCAAGAATGGACACGTATCTGTGCTTCTGCAGCTGAAAATCTCTCTGTTTCACTGTTTCTTTAAGTACGCCTTAATCCTAAACAATCATTATAATAAAATCAAAGTATTATGAAACAGTTTAAGTTAGTAAAATGATACCATTATCATAAAGGATACTGTTAACCCAAAAAAAACACAAAAATTAACCAGTTTAGGACAGCAATTAAATTTTTAATGTATCTGTATGTTGTTTATTCTTATGTATCAAAGTGGTGACAAACAAAAGTACAGACAGTGTGGTGTCAGTAATAAAATTTTGTGTTTTGGTGTAAGCCTGCTATTTAAAAAACAATTATATTTTTGCATAAACGATTGTCCTGAAGTCCAGCTATGATTGAATCTATATCATTAACTTTTTAGTAAGATGTAAAAACATTTTCATCTAAAATTTATATTCTTAGCATGTATGCGATAGAACTAGCGTTCTTATTTTAATATTAGTATGATGTTGCACAGAAACCTCAATAGACATATTGCAACACATCATTCATTGTTCATGTTTTTTTTGGCAGCCCTGACGAGGATGTTGGCGGAGCATCAGTGGTGTCATGCCTAAGAAATTTCCTTTTGAAACCAAACACTTTTACACAGTTGACCTTTGACCTGAAACCCAGTTTTTCTAATGACTTACTCCATTATCAAAACCATAATTATACTAATACTCTCAAAACCAAGATCTTCTTATTTTTTGACCATGCCCTTAAATGTGAACATTGAACATGGGATTGTTCAGACACATATAATTAGCATGTTCAGCACAGATGCTGCAGTGTTCATTAAAAAGGACACCTTCTGCAGATGGCCTACAGTAAAATTAAGTTTTAGTGATTTATCACTGAAGCTGATTGAGTCTTCTTATCGCCACATACTTTAGGTAATACGTTGGTTTCCGTTTACTGACAATGTTATGTGCTGATAGGTAAAGACATAAGGAGGTGTTGTGAAGAGTCACATTGCCATAAAGTACATGTGAGTACATTCACTGTCCCCTCAACATGAACTTTTTGTCAGAGGTTAATAATCAGCTGCGTGGACAAATAAAACGTGAGATAGACATGGTCTACTTAGCAAGCAGACCAATATAATGTTTTATTCACATGAGAATATTATATTTGACCCTTGTCTGGGCACAAAATGTCTTTCAAAAAGATGAGATTTAAAAGGGATTCCTGGTAAGATTACTGTAGGTATAAATCAATTTAATCTGAAACACAAAAACATTTATGCTACTGTCTGTTTACTGAGATCCCAAGCATGAAACTATCAAAGCAAACTCCCAAGCAAAAATGAAACTAGGTATGAATTGATTCACTTGCTTTATGCTGCTTCTGGAAGTACAAGCTTTTTTAATCAGTTAATCAGTTGAGAACAAAGCCCTGTTCACAAGGTACTAAATTGCTACAATGTACAATGTTTGGGGAATAACTAATTCTCAGTTCTCAATTCTGAGGTATGATATCTATGAATACAACTGTATGTGTGAGTTGTGTATAATAATTAGTTTTTATCACACAGCTCTTTAAAGTGCCTAAATCTAGTTGGTCAGTTGCATGAGGTCACATTTCCCAATAAACACTGCATATTTAAGGTTGAAGTGATATTGGACTGCTTACCTCGTCTACTGTACCAGTACTTAGCAGGATAAGCAGGATAATGTACAGTCAACTGGTTGTTAGCACAAATGAACTTTGACAGAATAGTCAGGACATCACATAGAGAAGAATTGTTGTATAATTCTGAATGGATTTATTTTGTATGCACTTAAACCAGGTGACGGTAAGTACATACAATACTCCCACTGTAACAAAACTTTATGCAAGACCATGGCCAAAAGTCTCCTCCAATTTCAGTTCAGTGCCAAATCAATTAGTGGCTAGCTAACAGATTTGCATCTCTGTGTAGAGCTGTTTAATGGTTTCCCACTGCTTTGCAAGCCCTGTGTTAAAACTGATTAGAATCGGCTAGTTCTGAAACACGTCCTTTTTAAAATTCTTTAATGATGGTGCTGCTGAATGGGTCAGTTTAAGACCAAAGGAAGTTGTTCACTGAAATATCAGGAAGACTATGCAACCATCTATATGTCTTAAAGATACTTAACTGCTTGTACTTGTTAGTACTGGCCTTTGTTTATAAAAAGTTTCAGTTTCTATAAATAAAGAAATAGGAAGCATGGTTGAAATTAACCCCACTAAGTGGTTTTTGTTTACGCTGCTGGCCACTTCCTATTCCTGTTTTGTGTTCTATGTACCTCTTCTACTTGTTGTTATTGTCAGACAAACATGGGACTCAGAAACCTGCTTTGACTAATTGGCTCCAGTAAGAACAGGTTTAATCAGTAAGCAACGCATCCTAAATTAGGAAAAAGTCTGAGAAAATCAGAATTCTGTGTAAGACATTTTGCGCTGCACTAACTGCATTTCCTCTGTTCATCTGTTCTTGATTGGGGGTGTTTGATGTTAAAAATACTTTCTCTTATCCTGGTGTAATGTGCAGAGATGATGTTACTGATTCGTAGTTGACCTACCAAAGAGTGTAACAACGTGGCTCTCAATTGGTTTGTTTGACCAAAGCCTGTGCATAATACCTGTTAGTCTGTTTTCTGGCATTTTTGAGGTGGGACTATCCAGTAAATAATTAAGCATTAATAGTTATTTTTTTCTGTTTGGTGGCACTAACTGAAAGGGTATTCAAATGTATATTTCTTGGATTTATCTCCAGCAATTATCCATATGGTGTCTGAAAGCTTTACTTCTAAACTGCTGAGGTTAACTCACTTATCTCATATATCACATTCACTGAGCTCACAGACAGATCCCAGAACTGAACATGTCATCTTACACACTCAGCGGTGTGTGTGGGTGTGCACATTAACGCTCGTTCATTGTAAAAGATGAGCAAAGATGTTGGCCTTGTTGGAGTCAGTGAGCAGATGTGAAGTAGACAAATATTTGTCTGAGAGATGTATTTTTCCATGCTGTGTTTACCATTGCAGCTAAAATGGTCATCTGGGTCATGGAAGTAACTAGCCACCAACCCTGGCTAGTTAGGCAGCAAGTGTATAATGTGAGAGAGGGAAAAAGTAAACAAGTGCCTATGTGAGACACGGCACGTTTCTTGCACCTTCCCAGCATTCAAATAATAGCTGGATTATCCTATAATGTCTCACTTTGGTCAGATGTTTCACCCTTAAAAGTTTCTAGTATGATCTGAAAATAATGGTCAATAGAGAACAGTTAGCCAAAAGAGACAATTTGAGAGTTCTTGCTATACCACCTTCTTACAACCTGGATAAACACTGTCTAAACCTATGTTCAGACCCTTGCCTTTTTACATAATCATAACAACTAAAATTCTGGTTGTAATATCAGTGGAGCCACATGTTACTCTCTTATTGCGAATAGCTGTCATCTCTGTGCAGTGGAAGATTTTCAAGTGGAGGTCCTGCAGAGCAAGAGAGCAACTGCAGAGCAACTGCAGAGCAAGTAATAGGAGTCCTGTGGACCCACATCTCAATCAACACTCCAGCAGCACCTGTAGAAACACTTGAACTCACTGAGAACTCACAGCTTTAACCAAATCCTGCAGCATCATATTAAACTGATTTCTGTCAAGGGCAGCTTGTGTGCAATTATAATGAATTATAATTTTTAATGAAAACCCACCTTGCTTCAGGTGATATTGTTAAAAAGTACATTAAATAGCATTAAACAGTACAAAACAGCATTAAATAGCTTAAGAATGCATTCATTTATTCTTAAGCTATTTAATGACAGCACAAATAAAAATAACACTCATGCTCCAAAATTATTAAGACTTTGCACTCAAAATCAGGTTTGAGCTCTGATTCCCTATTCATTTATATCTAATGGCATAAAGAAATGTATATGACAAATGCAAATGTAATGTGCACGTCCAATCAAATTCCTGTAACAATCTAGTTAGTAAAACCAGCATGTGGTTAAGTGAAGACATTACAACATTTGTTTTAAAATACTGTGTGGGGAGAGAAAGAGGGAGAGAAAGAGAGAGAGAGAGAGAGAGAGAGAGAGAGAGAGAGAGAGAGAGGCAGAGTGAGAGAGGGGTAAACATTTCACGTAGGAGCTTTGTTTTAATAATGAGGAGTATGATGTCTGTGGTATCAATAGCATGTTGTAACAAATCTGCAGTTAGAACTATACACACAAACCTTGAGTTTTTTTGGGAATCATACGTCCATTTCATAACCTGTAGGAAAGGCCACTGTAGCTGGTGTCAGTCCGCATGATGTACCATTATTACATAATTCACTCCCATCACTCACCTTTAGACTTTAGATGGACAGAAATAGACCCAGCCTTAGGGTTTAAAAGGCCCAAAAATCATTCCTTCATTCCGTAGACTTTATCACTGTCAGTTTAAGTAGACAGGCGACATACCAACAAAAACATGTACTGTGGCATACTGTCTCTTCCTTATCTCAGGCTGTCTGCCATCTTTAGCATATTTCTCATGTTTTCACAGTAGTGTGGCAAGCTGATGCCTGATGGAGACTGAATGTGTCATCCTTTAAAAACTTATTGTGAAAACATCAGTAGATGCATGACATTTTGTGTACATTGTAACACAAACGATGTGGAAAATGTAGGACTATTCAGTTTGTCTGGAATTTGCAAAAAATGTACTTTTGACCTCAAAATTGCCCCTTTTTTTGGAGACATGACCCCGAGATGTTTTTAAATGGTGTTGAAGGGAATAATTAAAAAAAAAAAACAATTTTTTGATCAACAATTTAAAAACATAGTGTAAACATTTTATTTCAAACTTGCACACATCTTTGGATAATTGTTTTTAAGACCATGAAAAGAATTTGAGTCAAGTGACTAATTTGACTGGTAGTTATCCTCAATGCTCATTAGTTAATGGAGCAAATCAAATCATGGTAATGACACAAGTACAGGAAAACAGAACTACAATGATTCACAAAACATGTACAGACACAGCATCCATAATTAATTGTTAATTTTGATTGATTCATTTAGTATCTTCCTATGGGATTTCCTTATAAAAGTATTGTTAATGTTATTTGATTAAAAAATTGTATAGGTTTCATTGTCTAAGTAAACAAATAATACTGTATCCATTAATTAAAGTCATATCCAGTAAATTTAGACTTCTATGGTTCTCCTAAACTAAACAAAAATGAGTCTTAATCTAATAACAAATCAGCAAATGAGAGGGAATCGTACTATTACTTAATTCTTAACAGCGTAACATTCAGATGGCTTGATGACATGGCTCTTTAGCTGTCTGAGGACTGTTTGCTCTTGGGGGAAAATCTGTGTTTTCATCTGTTTCCTATCTTCGCTAAGTTATCTCAGAAAGTCATCAAATCCCTTCTTAGACCTGCTCAGTGAAGGAAAGGCTCAGTTAAGCACGGACGCTTCTGTGGGTGGAATTTTAGAGTCTAATGCTGGTGTTTTAACACATCACATGATCTGTGCAAGCGCACAGCAGATGCTACTGTTCAAACACTTGTATTTGAGATCTTCCAGACTGGAGCAGAATGTCACATCTCTTTACACTTTTTTGGGAGCAACAGTAGCATTTGCTAAGAATTCATTATTGCCTGTGAAACAAAATTATGCATATGCCCTGGCTCACAGAATGGCTGCTTGCTTGGACAACAGTATTAGGTATTTTAGACTTGAACACGCTAATCAGGGTTTTCAGGATTACTAGAAAATTGTGTTTTTGAAAAAAGGTGTTTTTGATCAGTTGGAGCTAAACTGCAGGAAAATGATCCTTGAAGGCCAAAGCTGAATTCATCTGTTTTAAGGCTTTATTTATCATTTACTAGTATTTGAAATGAAATGCGGTTTCTAACAAAGTGGTCTGACAAAAAAAATATCTAAGCTGTTTTTTCCATACAATTAAAGTGAATGGCAACCCTTACAGCTATGCAAGAAGTTTAGGGCAAGATTTTCTTGAAAAAAAACACCCAGACTCACCAAGCTCCCTCACACCACACACCACCACATTAAAGCACACACCTCAGTTCAGTCAGTATTTAAGCCTGAATTATAACATGGCTTTAAATCAGTGGTCTTTACTCAAACTCCAGTTCCTGTGAACCATTCCTAAGTGATATGTGTACATCCAAGTGTGTTTCCTTAGCCACAACACACATACTTAACACATACTTACCTGTGCTTCATTATAGCTTTGTCTCCTTCAAAGTGTTTGCTCCATCTTCTATCTAAAACAAAAGATATTAGTTAATATCATTGTCTCCACCTTCAACATACACAAAAAATGCTAGGTACAAAGTTTAATAAACCCAAAAGTGACAAATCCAAAAACAAGGGCAAACATGAGTATTCAAACAACCAGCCAGAGAGTAAGCAAACACTAAAGCTACACTGTCTGCAGTAATCAGTTTAAAATAGGGACAGGTGAGAATATGACCACGGCAACAATAACAGAACTAGAGAAGACTGCAAAGAGAACAGGAAATGACAAAATAAGAGTTGGCAAAATTAAAGACAATAAACAAGCAGACATGTTAAAGTCAATAAATAAAGCCATTCTAAGGTTATAATTTCATAGTGCAAACTTAGTTATAGTTATTCAACAATATTTAAATTAAGTGTATTTATTTAGCAAACAGCAGATCTTTTGTTATGGGCATAAGCCCTGCCAACTGTTTTCTGTTATTATATAGCAGCTTTTTAATATGTCCCATTTTTCCAAGCAAAAACATCTCAGTTTAAGTGTTTGTATTGGGTGTCTGGCTACATTCTGTAAATCAAATCCACATAATTTCAATGAGACTAGAGTGTGAAGCCATTTCAAAATACAGGGTTTGACCCACACTGTTGTTGCCATCTGTGTTTTTATATTTTTTTGTCATTACCATACTTGTGCGTTCTGAAAAACAGACATCCAGACATTCTTAGCTGAGCCCTGATTTAAGTGTGCTGACTGAATGTTTTGACCATTTGCTCAATAAAAATATGACACTGTAAAATGGCATGTGTATTATTTGTACAATAATTGTATTTTTATGACTTGAATAAAGACCATCCAGGACCTTTTATGCAACATCCTAGCATATCTAAAGGGTTCTGAAAGTTTTTCTCTCAACTTAAATAGCAAAATATGGTGTCTATAGACAGCAAAATCACCAGTTCCCCTCTCCCATCTACACAAATGACTGTGACACATACGATAAAGTTGCTAATAAGAAGAAAGCTGACAAAGTTTTTCTCTCAGTCTCTTGTCCTGTTTTCTGGTAATGCAGGTCTCAGATTTTTTAAGCTTTTAACAAGCTTATTCCACTATCTGATTAATAGTACAGCTACAAATATTTATGCAATAACCATTTTCTTTATAGCTTGCGTTCTGTCCTTCATTTATTGTAAGTTTATCTATGGACATGCATTGGCTCAGCTCTGAATGCCTGTTGTTAAAGACCTGCAAATCACTTCAAGAACATATTCTCGTTTCATCGCTAGTTCTGTTCCATAATTACAGCTTGTTGTGAAAGCTGTCATCCTTCAGTGTCTCTTTAGTTGGCACTTACAGCCTGTACTGTCATAATATTGACTCCTTCTTTGGCAAATTTAAAAAACCTTATCTGGTCAGGTCATTTCAGCTTACAATTTATGTCTTCTGCTCACATCCTAATGTAAGCAATAGGGCGGCTTTGGCTTTGAGCACAAGAGATCTGTAACAGGGAATAAACATTATGAATCCTGGTTTGGAAAGCAAAATCTTCATAATTTTATATCAAAGAACATTAACACTTCATACCATCAGGGCTTTGTTCTAAATAAGATAAGAACATGAGCAAACCCTGTTCCTGTAAATGCAAAGTGCAATGTTAGTGTATTGATATGTATTAAAGCAAAAAAAAATTGTATTGCATAACTGTAACATGAGAAAATATTAGGTTGGTATCTGAACTGATTTGAAACAGGTCCATAATGGCTCTGATTTGAATCTTCTAAATGTGATATTAATCACAATAGCTACATGGTACAAACAACAGCCAGTGAGTATGTACTGAGCAACAAGCACAGTATTATTGTGATGTCATTGGCAATTATTCATTTACATGCAACCTTCCAACATTAAGAATTTCATGACATCACTTAAATGATCACAATTCAGCCAGAGGTCTTTAAGAATAATGTTTAAACTGATAAATACCTATGAGTAATGTTAAACTGAATAGGAGTGATGATGGTTCAGGGCAAGATCTACATTACTGGGGACAAGAGCTTGTAAACTTCAAGTTGGGCATCAGAGAATAGAACTGGGTGTACACCAGACAGTATGACACAGCATGAAGAATGAGGTATTTTTGTCATGTCACATCAAGGGTGGATAGCATCCCTGATTATAATAGGTTCTGCTGTGTCTGAACCAGTGTAGACACTGTACAAGCTTCACTAAGCTCCACAAAGAAGTATTTGAGATTGTGTGAATCAAGTATTTAAAAAATGTGCTATATAAAGTGCCAAAAAGGTATACATATTTAATTTATACAGTAACATTATTAAAACGTGGTAACTGCAAATCAGAAACAAAACAACCATTTCTAACACTGAGAAAAGGCTGAGAAAAGGCTCATGGCTGATCGTCACCATGTATACATGACAACAGATTGCCAAGTAACATTTTCAAGTGAGGTTTAGAGAAGGATCATCTGTGATGATGATAATCTGGTGCTAACTATGATTTAGCAACAAATTATCCTGAGAACAGTTTTGATTCTGACGGGACACACAAATCAAGGACTGAGTTTAAAGCTTTGTTTTATTCCTGACTGAAATTATTGTACAAACCAGTATCTGAGAAACAGTGAAAACAGTTCCAGTAAAACAGATCTCATTGGATTGATGTGGTTCCCCACATTTCACTCAATAAAGAATTGTTTATGTACAGAATTTTCTTGGAAAATCACATAATGTCCACATTATGTCTAATCAAGTGTGTTAAGATGGGCACATCAAACAGATTATCAGGACATTAAAGCGGTACTTCTTAATCCTGCAGGATTTAAGATGTTAACATCTTAAATCAGAATATCACTAAACCAGACTTGGTATATAAAAATACAATCATGGTATAAAAATAGCACATACTCTTGTTTTAGCAATCTTCCTTCTCCTTTTCATCCATTTGGAAAATTACTCTTTACCAATTATTCATCTGGACCGGAGAACTGTGACTTTGTCATGTTCAAGGGTAAATTGAATCTTTTAGGAAATATTTTAACAATTTACATGAACATAACAAATGGTATTGCACAATAAAATGCCAAGGTCTTATTTTGATTCAAATTTTAAGTAAAAGTCCCAAAAAGGTTATGTTATATTATATATTTAGAGCTTTTATATAAAGTCTGAATGTAGTTAATTGACATTTGTATTAATAATGTTATTTGTAATAGCAGATTGCCCAGACCTTACACACTTTCTGCCCCACCCCCCTCTGCAACGTTTAATAATTCATGACTAATTTGTAACTATATAATTTACATCTATTCACTGCAAATTCACCGGCAGCTATAGAGTATATACAGTATAAACATGCTATTTGAATACATGGTCACATGATAAAAAATGTACAATTGCTGTGTGTGGGGGTTTCATTTTACCCCACTCCCCTACACAGTATGTTGCTTTAAGTACAGTTTGGACAGATTGAGAATACAGCACTAAATAAACTCCAAACATCTAAAAAAAGCATCTGGTTCTAGTTAGGTTGAACAGCAGTGCACTCAAAAACTTTTACGCACACACACACACACACACACACACTTCCATTTATGCACTTGACTTTCATTTATGCACATCCAACTCTTTTTTCTTTGAAATTAGAGGCAATTAACACTTATTGTGTTGTAATAGCTACTTCCTCAGCCACTGACCAGAAATGTTCCCCACAGGCAATGTGGGAGAATATAAAAGGTAGCATTGCACATTACAGACTCAAATAAGCAGGATTTCCTGACCGAGCACCAGCTGTGTCAGTGTGTGCCAGCTGACATTTTAAGCATGATAAAAATCTTAATTGGGCGTATTAATCATTTGGCGTATTAATAGAGCCATGATACACAAAGGGCCAATGGAGTTCTGCAATGTACATTAATGAAGTGTAAGACAACCCACAGAAAAGGAAGATCCCTTTTAACCTCTCTTCATTATTTCCAGTCATGGACTGGATTGTCATAGGCTTCCTGACTCCTGTCAACTTCATGGTTCAGGGGTCAACTAGCAATTTCATGGGTTGATTCCCATGTACAGTAACTTACAAAACTGAACAAATCTGACAAGATATTATTATCAGTATTAGTTTATTGTATACAACCACTGTGCTTCTATTTTTTGCCTCCTAGGGGATTGTAGCTTGCATAAAACATAAATGAGAGACTTCTAAGATAGGAAAGAGCATCTTTGAGCAAAAAACAATTCTGGGAATTCTCACCGCTTTTCAAGGCCACAGGAAACAGGAATGTTGTTTTACAACACAATAACAGCGTGTTTAACAGCACTTTAACACGTTGCACACCTTCATAGTGTTTGGCTCATATACATCTGTTTTCCATCGGCCAGAAAAAAGAGATTGTATGTGATTGCTGGGCTAACTTAAGTCTAGGCATGTTTGCTGTTGAGCAGAACATTGACCATAATAACAGGAGATCCCTGAAGTATTCATCCTGTGCTGAGGAGCATCTAGCATTACATCAGTGGAGCCTGCTCCAGTATGCAGGTGTGGGACTGCTCTCTCCAAATGTGTTCAGTCTTCGGTACATGAGATAAAACAGACCAGAATTCTCATTTAGCACTGGGATGAAGCACATGGAAAATGAAACAGGGGAATTCATGTATACCACTAAGAAACTCCTGCCCATAAGATTACATAAGGCATTTTGGACTGTAATCGAGGGGCATTATCTTGGAGGGAAATGCCTTGCTCTGTGGGGCTTTGACTGCGTCCTCTCAGCTTTAGGTTCCCAGGGGCCCCTGCTTCCCCCTTCCTAATGAATATAATCAAGGGGACAATTATACATTCTGTTTGGGGGAATAACAGTCTGGGCATTTGTGGTAACTAATAAATGCTTCTTCTATACAGGACTGCTTGTGCTGTTAGAGTGCAGTCTAAGATATTTTATATTAAGATATTTATACATAAGTTATTAAGATAACCACAATCAGTTACTAAAAAATCAGTTACTAAACAAATAATTTGGATGGTCCTGAGAAATTGGAAAACTCTGTGAACTCAGTATATACACAGTGTATACTGCATTTATTCATACATATGTACATGTATATGTGTATATATGTTTATATACATATAATGCAAACCATGCATGATGACATCTCAATGGAATTTTCCCGTTTACTTCCTGCCTTACTAAATGAAAACAGAACACTAATGTTAGTGATCCAGAAGAGAGGTGTTCACTATATATGTCCAGCACACAGCAGCTCCTGGTTGGAGTCTGGCGAGCCTGGAACCTAACCTCATACCTCATTAATTCTGTTCCAGTCCAGTCTCTGGTCCACATGATGAATTGCAGTCATAATTTAGTGTAGTTTCTACTTTACACACCCTCGTCATTGTGGCTAGTGTCACAAATAAGCAGCCAAAGTGACAAAGCAGCCAAATTGTTGACATATTGACATTATCCATGTTGCTGAAGTCAATTTAGTTTAATACAGATTTTGTACTCCTTCAAACACATGTATAGTTAAAAAACAACCTCTTATATGCATGGATTTCAAAATGTATTGCTTTTTAATAGCTCAGGAGACTTAATAAAGTTCTTCCTCTTTATTTAAGTATGAAGAATGATTTAGATGTTTCAGCTAAAATTTTGAAATAGCAGTAAAAATGTGTTTATTTTACATTATAAAATAAACATCATAAAATTATACAGACAACAGAAATATCCGTATTTGGTAAAACCATGACCAAAGACAAACCACAGAAAACCATATGAAAATTTACATTTAGATGAGCATTTTATCCTGCTAGTAAATGTCACAGCTCAAACACTGGTTGTAAGTCATTGGGACAACAAAGTTAAATACATGGCGTGGCATGCAATATACTGACAAACAAAACACAGTGATCCGAAACAGCAGTTCTTAGAAAAATCAACTATGGCTGGGAATTGTGGAAATTTAAATTATATTGTGCTATATTGTTGTTTTCTTGGTGTAACATGTTTATCACCATGAGAAATAACACTTTTAGCCATGTATGGTTCTCTCCTCACAGAAATCAAACAACCTTTTGGTAACCAGCCCTGGCTTTAACCACTACTCCACACCACCCCAAGCTAAAGCAGAAGGATTTGGAACTTGGGACCCAAACCGTTGGTGCATACAGCATCATAACTGTTATCTGTTACCATCCCTGGTCTTGATAATTAGCAAAACTCACTTTAATTAATGAAAGATCCTGAGAGCTTTATGGTCACTGGGTCTCACACTTAATCAAAATACTACAGACTAGAAGATTTTGGGTTACAATTTATTTTAGGGTGTTTTTTGTTATAGTCTAATTAAACACTGAAATACTGAATAATATTAATTAACTATAAGTACATGCCATATTTAGGGTTAATTGCATGTAATTACACATAATGTACTGTTATAAATAGCAAGTGAATGTAACATAACTAAATAAATATGATCATGTTTTGTTATTTCATTATTGCACCTTTGGTCATATATGCTTATGCTAATTTTTTTCCACTCATATTTTCAGTGAATTTATTGAGTAAATTATTTTGTTCCTGTGGCTTTAGAATGGAAGTGAGCTGCAGTGCTGATAGGACATCACAGCAGTTTGGTTCAGTGAGTTTTTGTGTTGAGACTTTGTGGTTGGACTGAAAGCAGAAAGTAACCTGTCTGCAATCTGAATACTTCCCTACTTGGGACAGAAAGAAAATTGTTGTTCCCAATCTTTTTGTTTAAAAGAAGTTTTCTTTTAGCAAATTTATAAAACAAATGTATATGTTAAACATATATCTGTTAAATTGTCCATTATTAACTGACCACGATACCTGTAAGTTTCTTAAATAACATTGTGTCTGATGGCGGCAAAACATCTTTGGTCATGTTAGAAACAAGATAAAATTCCGGTTTTATTATTCCATGGAAATCGTTTCACTGCTATCGAAGGACCATTATGTGATCCCTATTACTTTTTTTTAGGGGAAAGGTAATTGTTATGGTACATTTTAATAGGTATAAATGAGGTAATGTCATTTTTAACAGATGTCTTCAAACAGAATAAGGCAATCACCAATTATGTGTCCACTGTGAAAGTGTGCTTGTTTAAACCCTGCTCTCATGTGAAATACAGGCACTACAGAAGAAAAATTGAAGGTGAAAGTAAACTTCACATCCAAACTTTCCAAACAAAAAACAAGTTGCTACTTGTCTCATACAGGAGGAAATACATGTATCAACAGACTGCATCAACAGCTAAAATGAAATAAATTCATGATGAAAAGAATGGAATCTTTTACCTTTACACATTTACCTTTTTGCATTTGGCAAAAGCTTTATCCAAAGTGACTTTAGGTGACTTTAAGTGCAGTCAAGGTAGGATTCAATTTAATCAGTTTGCAGCTTCCCTTGAAATCAAACTAATGACCTTGACAATCTTCTATCTAAGTTACAGAAATCTCCATTACTGTAGACAACTGTACTTACAAAAACACTAGCAGTTTATTAGTTTTGTTGCCAAAGTGCTACTGACCTCACTTCTCAGGAAACAAAATATGCATTAACATAAAACGAAAACTGGACGAAAATTAGGCTTTATACAGTACAGTAACCTGGAATGTATATTAACTGTTGAGTGGTTTTGTGAACTTATCTAAAATTTAGACCTGAGATTTAAATTTTACAGAAAACATTTCTCGTGTCATAACACTCTTAAGGCAAGCAATAGCCACACCTCCAGCAGTCTCAAAGATATGTGCTAAATCTGGTGGACTGATTTTCTTGGTTCTCCATGCTAAATATATTAAAATGTTTATCTTGTTTACTAGAATCAAGGACAAGGCTGTGCCATTCTTAGCTTTCCTAAATCTAATGTCATTAACCTTGTGATGCCAATAATCATGAGAACTTTTGTTTTGTTCTGACCATCTAGTAATTGCTTCCAGATTGTTCGGCATGGACAACTGGACCAGATAACACGAAGAGTCATTCAGACCGTGGGTTACTTTGGATCAGCTGCACTTATCTTCACCACTTAAAAACACACAGCTGCAAAATGTGATGTTGAATGTTGATGTGAAAGTCTCTGTCACTTGAGTTTCTCAAACATCTGCAAGGACAGAAACTAACGAGAAGCATCTTTCATGTCAGTGGTCATCTCCTGAGGGTCTGCTTGAGCTGGGAGACAAAAGCCCCTGCTGATGCCTTCCATCTGGCTACCACTATAGTTTGTGTACCACAGCCCTATCTTCAGCATGACAATGTGGCAAACTGTTGTCTGTGGTGCAGACACAATCTGGCACTATTCAATTCTTTCAGACATGCAGAAAATCGTAATGAAAATCTTGAATCTGCTTCCAAGTTCTTAACTGTTGAAATGTTCTGGGGATTACTACCCATTTACCAGTATAGCATTTCCCTGAGGAATACTGATATAAAACAAACCTTTACAGTTAAAATTCATGCCCTATTCAGATACACTTTAATGTGCAAAAAAGAAGGCAGAAGGCATATATTATTGAAGCTTTAATCTTTTGTTGTACAGCAGTTTTCAGAAATGTGACTGGCCTCCTTTTCTTACAACATTTGTTTTTGCAATCCATTTTGCAATCCATACACCAACAAATACACTCTAGAAAAAAATACATTTTAAAATTTTAAGCATGATATACAGTGGGGTCAAAAATTCCCAGGATACAAGTCTAAACTTTTAAATGTGATCTTGTTAATTACTTTGTACAAAAGGTCTAATTAGCTTGTTTCTTTCAATGAAAAATATGTTGTTTAAAACATTTTTTAATTAAATCAGGTTGGGAAAACATAAATCATCAGGTCACATACTTAGAAATTCAAATTTGTTTCCAATTTCTAATTTTTATCCAACTAGTGTTTTTGAGTAAAACATTCTGTGAATCCATTTGGACATGATTGAATAATGACATCCATTTACTTATAATAAATGTGAAAAATAAATCTAGCAGAAACATGCCACTTAATCAGGGTTATGAATTTTAAACAACTTTACCTAATAAAATAATAATTTGCTACTACTTTTTTCTTCAGGTAGTTTGAATGAAATTTATAAATAAGCTCTTGCAGTGGGACACACTGGCACTGGAAATGCATTATGCAGTGGGACCTTTTCACAAGACAATATATTTGACTAATGAGTGTAGGAAAGAGGAAGACAGAAAGAAAATTGACATTCTCTACTTCTAAGCAAGATTTCTTTGAGAATTCTGGTGCAATGCTCTAGCTGTCTGTCTCTTATTTGACTGTATTATTCTGTTTAGGTCCTTAATAGTTTATAGTCACATATGTTAGTAAAATGGGTTGTAGTTTACAGTTTGCCATCATCTTTCACTTGTTTAACACACACGCTTGTACACAGGGGTTGTCAGACATTTAATATAACACCCAGGTGCATTATGGGCATGTTTACAACACTTTAGCATTGTGTATAAAAGAAAATGATATTCAGGGTATGATAGGCATTGGGTAAAAAGATGGACTTTATTTTTCAATTATTTAAATAGCTCTGCTAATTATGATGGACCAGTGTCACAGTACCATAAACTTCTGCCCCTATTTTAAGACCTTCATCTTAAAATAATAAACATAATACGTTTAATACATAATACACTTAAAAATAATACATGTCACTTTTTCCACAGATTATTTTGTTTTAAAAAATTAAAGTATGGGAAGCATTTCAGAAATAGATGGTTGAAAGAACATGTATTCAGCCTCTCATTCATCACAAATGTTTGCATCACCTGGAATTTGAGTATTTTAATCCGGAACACATTTCTATAAAAAAATCTATGAACTGTGACACTTCAGTCTGACTTGCATAATTATTTATCACTTTGTGGAACTTGTGAGACTGGTGAGACCTATAACTGGTTAACTCATAGTGCCTTGAGGTAAAGCACATACAAAGCTGCATATGGTACCATTAATGACAATGAAGAGCCTCTGGAAATTGTCAAGGCATGTGCAACAAGACAGATATCCACAAACCAGCTGTTTGGAGAATATTACAACAGTGGCTGGAATTGAAAACTCATTTTAAAATTGTATGGGAAGCAAGACACCATTTCATGGCAGAAAAACACTACTGTGACCCCCAGAGCAGGCTGTTCCTGCTATTTGTCAGGAGTACAAGGTGCAAGTGGTAAAACAAAACATTGGTCCGACTGTGTTGGCTTTGTTTATTTTGATAGTGTGTAATTTTTAAATAGATAAAGTATAACATAGCCAGAGATTATGAGAATTTATGAAATTGTGTTATAAATAAGTACGTAAACAAAATGCTGCTCATAACATGTGCCATCTGTATGTCAACAACTAGACTAGCCAAAGAACAGGTGTTATATATGTGGTTGCTAATAAGTCCATAATGAGTAACAGGTGATTATTATAAATCGTAAGCAGTAAGAATATTGGTTTAGATTTGACAGTGTTGTTTATTTTGTTTTTCTTACTGAATTCTGATATTTTCTTACTGCATTCTGATGTTTGGAGGGCAGAGTTTGGCTTCAGGGTTGCAGAGAAAACTAATAGCAAGCTTATTTAGACCACAGAACATGGGTTGGTCATCTTACTCTGAAACTGTCAGACCGGGTCTCGAACCCGGGTCTCCGATGTGACAGGCGAAAGTTCACACGTCACACCACAGGGTCGATTGGATGAAGCCACAAGCGAAACGATTAGTGAGATGACGGATAGACGTTTTATTTATAGATCCAAAAAAGTAACAAAATAAGGCATTGCATAAAACTAGAAACAAAACCACAGGGCATAAACCCAGAAAGATCACGTCAAAAATTCAAAGAACTTCACAGGGCCAGCGAGACGGACAAAAATCCAATACTGCAGCGCTGATCCTAAAATCAG